>BGPR01019436.1:0-29296 GCA_013235015.1 Araneus ventricosus
TAATGGAATAGAATAACATGACTTCATTTTAGCATGCGAACGTAACTCTCCACTTCATCTAACATGTAATTACACGTTGTCGAACAAAGTAACTTCACTTTCTTATATCTTATATAAAATGCTCTTATTTTAATATCCTCAATTACTTTTGCAGAACTTATTGACAAAGCCCTTAAGATATTAAGTAATACATCCGATATGCTCAAAGATTATACTGGCTATTCTTTAATTTACTTGTGGGCAAGTTTCAAATCACTTAACAGGCTCTTCGACATTTGTTAGATTGCAAATTATCAATGACAACCTTTTCGGCTTTACCAGTGCTTTTAAAATAATTAATATTTTCGCCACTAAAGTTTCTTTCATGTCTTGTGGTAATTATTGATTTTTCAACGGATTATTTAACGTTTTGTTTAATTTCTCAATCAATTATTCCCTTTTTGTAGTGATTAAATGAATTGTTAATTGCTTTAATTTTGTATGCAATTTTTCTAATGGTTCTGTGTTTAATCATTTTTACATCCTTTGTCTTGCTCCGGACTATTATGCTCGCCATTTAAACGGCGGAAGCTTTTTGGTGTACTCAGGCCCCGAAGTCCGCTGACTGGGAGAATTTCGTTGTGTGAGAACTCTGTTAGATGTCTGAGATTGGAACAAGACGTGGTGCGTCTGAGGGGTCTGGAATGCCGGTATTATGATATTCGGATCTCGTCCTTGCAGACGTACCGATTAATCGACGCTAAAACGCCAGATGTAGAAGAAATTTGATGAAATTTTGATTAACTTGCTCCGACAATGATGAAATTGTATTTGATGGACGTTTTGAGCAACAATCAGCAGTAAGTAGTAAAGACAAAAAAATTATGATGAAGATGAATCCGAACGATTTATGATTGTGTCGAAATTTTTTAACTTGTGGCTTGTTTTTTACAACGCTAAAACTTTAATAACTCAATGCAGTAACGGTTTGGAAGATTCATTGATTGCATCGACATACTGATTTATAGTTTAAATTCTTTTCCATCAGGCAAGTGATGTAAATTTTAGGCTAACTGGCTAAAACTAATCACTAGAGCTCACGGGGGTTATTTTTAATTATGTAATGTTATTGTGATTTGTTTCTTTTTCATTCTAAAAATGTTATAGAGATTTTTATGAAAGTTTCGTTGATCCAATTTGTAGCGCTTGCATTTCATTTAAAGTAAGACTGCAGCAATTTTAACAACAGAATAACCATGTTTTAAATTCAATTCATTTTATTAGAAGTTCTCTGATCTACATGTGCATCGATAAGATCTTGTTTATCATTTTTCTTTTCTATTACGTCAATAATCTAGAATAGCTAATTGTTGAAGTTGGCAATGTATTTTTTTATATTATAAATAAATCTTAGTTAATTGAGAACTAAAATATCTTGCCCTTTTTTCATAGTGCAAAAATGCTACGTATTCCCTTTTTAGGATTTTCTTCCACTATGGCCAATAGAGTTCAAAGGGTAAGTATCGATAAGGGTATAGAAGAATTTAACTTACTCTACATAATTTGATTCTTTTGACTCTTTTTCATATCATCCCTAACTTATAACTTTCTAATATAGTACAAGTATAATGCCCAGTATCGTTTCAATGTGTTAATCAATTGAGCCTTTTAATTTAGAAATAAGTAAAAATTAAGTTGCCGCGTTCGACAACGTGTAGTTAGATGTTAGATGACGTGCGCAATTACATTTTCATGCAACTATGACGTCATGCGACTTGACCCCATTAGGGAGTTTCATGCACACGGGAAAGAGAACAAATAACACGGCTTAATTCGCTGTCACAGTTTGATGTTTAAAAATGCTTTGCTTCAAAGATCCATCAGCTTCATGTTATGCATAAGAGATTTAAATTAAATTAAATGCAACCAATAATCCCGCCGAAACGAATGGTCGCCAAAAACGGCAGGTACTGAATATTGTTTTTCCTTCGCCTTCATTTCATGCATTTTGAAGTTTTTTCAGTAATTGTCGCTTATTATTCATTATTTAGGTTCCATTCTATTTTAAATTATGTGAAATTCTATGAATAGTTTATCTGAATTGATTATTTTTCTTCTGGAATATTTTCATATGCAAATTTTGATTACGCGACATGACTGATGCTACACTGCGAGATGTCATTTTTGTTTTGTTCAACGAAAACAAAGTTTCGAAGAAAAATAGGATTATACCATTCAGGATTTTTTATTCGCATATCATTTCAATCCATGTCCTAATTCAAGACAGAAATTATAACATTCATCCCCTTGATCGCCTCGAAATTATTTCTACTTGCATGCATATTTAAGAAACCTTCTGTAAGCTCTTTCTTCTAAAAATTAACCGTTCTGTAAACGACAGCTTTCTAATCAGCTGTCAAAGGAGTGCGGTTTAACAGTAAAGACGCGCAAAACATGTGTAAAATGTTAATATAGTCTAAGATGCAACGTCTGTCTGCAAATATATGTACAAAAAATAAAATAAACAAAAGACAATAGGCAACATAATGTTTAAACATTTTGCTCATATACATTTACAAAATAAAAAATTCTTTGATTAGATATAAACTGAAAGCTTTTTAGTGAAGTTAAATAAAAGATTTATGAGCAAATCGTGGTTATTCATCTAACGTGTACAAAGTTTTAGAAGGATTAGGTTATCGTAACACATATCGGGGTCGCAAAGAATGCATGGTCGGAAACAAGTCTTCAAAAGATGAACTGCTGAAAGACTGCTATTAAGGCTAAGATAAGAAATATTGAGAACAATTTATGTGACCCCAAGTCTTGTGATTTATCCGTTCAAGCAGTTATCAGACTTTTCTGAAAACCATCACGTGAAATCTTCCCTAAATGCATGGGAAATGAGTCGAACAACAGCTGAAAAAACAGTTAGGTTTTTCAAAAAAACTAAGAGATTCCTTCAATAAAATCAGTGCCAAGCATGACAGAGTTTAAAACTTCAGATTTTTGCACTTTCTACAACCTCAAAGCATTTTTCTGAGTATTGAGCAGAATTAAGAATTATTTGTGGTGTTAAGTTTCCATTTATCGCCTGAATGCTATCGCACGAATATTGCATTTTTGATCCAGAATTGTTTGTAATTCTACTTGGACTTAATATAATCTAAACTTTCCAGAAGCTTATACACGATTCAACCTATGTATACTGAAGAATTCTCACGTGTTCCTGAAGCAGAAAGTGATTGCAGGGAGCTTGAACTCCTTAGCCACAGTAGTTTCCAGAACGATGGTGGTGGGGTACTTGTAATAAATACTGAAGAATTCCATCGACTGGATTATCAGGAAAATTAGGCAGATGAGGAAAACTATAATCTTGAGAGTTTTCCAAACAACGGTTTTTTTTATAGCAAGTCTTCTGCTGGTTTTCTTAAGGGCGGATTCTTCTTTCGCAATGGAAACTTTTCTCGATTCAGTGAGTGTTTCTTCAATCTTTGATATTCTGATGCTTCCACCAACCTAAAAAAATTATTCAAAGTAAGTACAGATACATATATCTCTCATCAAACTTTGGCATTTAATTAAAATCATTGAAATCTATGATCAATGTTATGAAACAGTTTTATTTTTATCATTTTTTAAGCCTTCACTTTTCATAACTCTTAGGGACTTTAATTAAACAAAATTTTCAGTCGTCAAGAAAACTGAAATGGAAGGGATTCTATGTTCAAGGAAAATAACTAGTTATTTTCAGATGGTTACATATTTTTGAATACTGATAGCGAGATTTATTTTAATATTAGCTGCGTAGCCCGGCGTTGCACGGGCTATCTCGAATAATGCGTCATACTCTGGCGGAAAGGTGAAGTCCCTTGTCACATGCCCAACATTCTCTCCTAAATGAATAAGGAGAAAAGAACGGGTCACACATTCCGTCGGATAGAAAGCATCGAAATCGAGTTAATTAAAAAAGCTTTAAAATACAATAATTTGCTATTTTGCAAAAAAAATCATTGTCCTGGCGAAATGAATGGTATATCCGATTCCGGAATAAAATTTTTTTGTCTGACTTTAGTACGGAGGAAAGGAAATAACTCGGCGTTTCTCGGGATTCATATTTTTCATATGCCCTCTTCCAGTTTACTTTTACAGATATCTCTAGTCTTTATTTCCTAGAAATATCTCCTTTGAATCCTATTTTGTTGAATTAGATCTTTCAAATCAAGTCTCTTTATTACCTTAAAACAGTATAATTTGAATGAAAATACGAGAGGTTTGGAAAAAGAAATTTTATTTTAAACTTTGAAAGAATAAACTGTATAATTAATACAATTTTAAAATGAAAAATTATACTTTCAAAGTTTATAAGTTAAAACATTGTACTGAAGCAGACTCTGACTCCAGCATTATTTTCAACTGACTATTACTCTTCCAAAAAAAACCGTCTCCTCGACTCTCCGTCCCGATGAAATTAAACAAATGTAACTACCATTTTTTCGAACTGAAGTATATACGCACGAAAAAGATGCACTGCCTACATGAAATCTCAAAGTAAAACCTCACGGAAATCAACAGTTTTAGTAGTTTAGTAAAAGGCCTATTTGAGCGATTTAGTTTTCCCTTTTTCTTTTCATCAATTACCAAATCCCGCACACAACGCCATCCACATTGCATTGTTGCAATGGGTTTCGTCATTCCCTGGTGGAGAGAAGGTAATCCTACGAGAAACTTGCGTGCGTTTATTAGATGTGTGACGTCGTGAGATTTAGGGTAGCGTAATCAACAGCTAGACTAGTCTCACTAGAAATAATTTTATTTTAAAATTATTCGAAGTTTCATCATTATATAAGATTTATATACAGAATAGTCATATCATAGACGTGAGTATAATTTCAGGATGGTGTTGAGACAGCCTCTTCAGGTAGAAATGACAGTCACTTAGAGCAACGGCTCTGCTTAAAATCTATCGAAAGTTCAACAAGTCCTCGTGAGAATCCGCTCATCTCGAATACAATCTTTAACAGTGCAGATACGAGAGCTATGCTCTCATGAAAAGCTAAACAGAAGCGTATAGCTTGTTAACGATGCTTCTCTTAGCTACACAACTAGTCGCACGGGACCCAGTTACTTTCAAAACCAATCTGAAGATCCAAACATTGGAAATATGATCGGAATTCGATCAAAAGTTGATCGCCGATTGAAATCAACTCCCTCCTTTTCTCCCCCAGGCAGCTTAAATCCTCGTTTCCCCAGGAACAAGGTCCACCTAGCTCGTGAGGATTGGTTAAGGATTTGATGACGTCCGCCAGTGAGTGACTTCCTTCCACCAGGCGATTGATTTATGTCCGAGGACATTCTCGGCCATTAGCGGTCTGGTCTATGGATAGTCTCGTCTCAGTTCAACTGAGAACGGACATCCATCACTCCTTCTTGATTGGGAGTTCTAAAAAGGGTATTATGTGACAAGTGTCACTAGTTGCATAGCCGTTCATCCATCAGGCAGGCAGTGAAAACACACTTTGTGTGCCTATTCCTTTATTGAGCCTTCCGACAGTCCAGGTGGCTACTTTGGCAAGGCCGATTTGCACAGTTGTCCTGGAATCTTCACAGCACCCCCTACGAAAAGAGGAATTCCGGTGCCAAAAGTCTCCTCAAATTCTACATCGATAATCAATCTAAACGACAAAAGAGGCTAGACTAAACCTACTCCTAAGTTTTTACACCTGTGTCATTTCTTTACACATAAAATACACTAAGAATAGAAACACAAATTACACAAAATTCTATTTACAATTTTTCAGATTTGCAGTCTATAGTCTGTTCAAACAGTCGACATGCGCAATTTCCTTCTCAGGCCTGTGCACAATTGTATAGTTAAATGGTTGCAAGGCTAAATCCCACCTCATTAGTCTGGAATTCTTGCCTATATAATGCCATTTACTCTGCAATTGTGAGTTTTAGCCAATTTCATGAGTGTATGTTGTTTCTAATATTATATTATGTATGAACTTTTATTTTATTTATCATCTTATATATTATTAAAAAATCAGAAAAACTAAAAAGGACACTTTGCATAAAAATATACAACTTTCAACTAAAAAGATAATTCAGATTTGAAATCAGCACACTCGAATTAGGCCAGAATAAAATCTTGCATAAGTGCTACATAGTGCTTGTATATAGATTGTAGATTTTATTTCCCAGCGAGATTAACAAAGAAGTGAGTCAAAATGCATATTTCAATTTTATGTTTCATACAAGTTATAAATATATTATAAAATATCCAAAAATTATATCTACATTAGCAGTACGCGCACGGCGTTGCCCGTGGAATCAGGAATTCAACAAAATGAAAATAAAACGTCCACAATGATATAAAAATGTTCTAAAAACAAAACAAGAGATGCCCATTATTGATTTTCTCGCTTATTTTTCTTAGCGATAATGACATTTCAACTGTAGAAAACAATACATAATACGTTAATCCAAAATAATATTAAAAAATTGCAACGTGAAAATGATTATTATTCTGCTACTAAAATATGCGAGACTAAAACACGTTAAGACACTGCCGAGCGCACGGCTTTGCCCGTGGAGTTAGGATTTCAACAAAATGAAAAAAACGCCCACAATGACATGAAAAAGTTTTGAAAATAAAAGATACACATTATTTATTTTCCTGCTTATTTTTTTCGCGATAAAGTACAGAGTACTTTAATCGAAAACAATATTACAAAATTGGAACGTGAAAATGCTTATTATACAGCAAGCAAAATATAAAATGAAATCCGAAAATAATAATAAATGTAATTAATTCAGTTGAAGGTCATGACGTATCCCTGAGCTCTGCACCGTCAGCCAATAAAAATTGCCAGCAACGTTCCGAAGAAGTGCCGCGCGAGGAAACTCATTAGAGGAAAAATATATTTCAACAGATCAGGGAAAAATTAATTAAAAGGAACGGGAAATATATTTTAACCATATTTGTTTTAAATCCAACTGAACTGTTGCAGTTATAAGTTGAAAAAATTGAAAATAATAGTGTTATTAGAACATTGGATGCAGCAAATTTAAAAACAAAAATAAAATTTAGATGGCAAAACTTACTATTTTTTAAAAATTTCTCAAAATTCAATAAATTACGTTAGACGTTCAAAACAAACTTCATTTGAAAGGTACATGGATGATGAAGTACGATGGTACATTGTTTGTTTTTCAACGATCATTAGGAAAGATACTAAGACCTTAAACGTGCCAAAAATCACCCAAACAACACAAAACATTAAATAAAATATTTTCAAATTAAATTTTAAAATTCCGGCTTCGAGGTGCGTTGAGTCACCATTACGACTACCTGTGTGCCAAATTTCATGGCTGTGAGTGAGATAGATTCGTTTGGACATCGCGCGCACACCGCGCCACACATTGCCTTTTATAAGTATAGATATATTATTATTCATATATGTAAAATATATATATTTTACTATATACAGTAAACTCTTTCTAATCTCAAACATGTGGGCTAGGATACCTGCCGGATCATAAAGTCTCCGGGCTATAAAGGACCAAAAAATGTCATGTACTGAAAAGGGGAAGGTTTAACTTTTTAACAGGAAAGGTGAACTGCTGTGGTTGTCCCTATTCCGAAACCAGACCAAAATTTGAAATTCCCCCAAAATTATCTTCCCATCTCACTGCTTAGCAGTCTGAGCAAAGTGTACGACTCTGTGCTTCTCAAACGCCTAAATCAGTTCCTTGATTGTAATCATATTATCATATCTGAGCAATTTGGATTCAGGGGAAACATATCCACCAGTCACCAGCTACTGCGTGTTACTGAATTGATTTATGACGGCTTTGCGAAGTCCGAAACCACAGATGTACTTTTTCTGGACGTAGCCAAAGCCTTCGATAAAATTTGGCACGATGGCTTATTAGCTAAGCTCATGCGACTTAACTGTTCGGCTCAACTTATCAAAATACCCACTCGTTCCTCACCTCGCGGAATTCCAGAGTAAGAGTTAATAATATTTTATCAAATCAGAGACCAATACTTAGCCGTTGCGCAAAAAAGGGGACCGACAGTAAAAGAAGCATTAAATGTAATATAAAGCTATTAATAATAATAAGAAGAGATGCCATAGGAGCAACATGGGGGCATAGAGGAGGAATATACATAGAGGGAGCACAGGGCTTGAAACCGATTCTCGAGTAAAATCACGTGACTTGCGGACAGATCTTCGATTCGGAGTACGTTGTCTATAGGATTTTTCATAGGGAAGGCACATTGACACGTCGACGACAGCGCATTTTTTGTAAAAAAAAATGGTTGCGTATTACTGTGCCTGCAATTGAAATGAGAGGATCACACTACTCATTCCACAAAGTTACATTTACTTATCTGCTTCTTTTTACTATTTAACTCTTTTTAAAAAGAGTAGCATTGCATAATATCATAGAATAGTCACTGTTTATTCGTTATTATGAACAATTTTTGATATCATTTGATTTCTTGAGTACAATTTGAATATCTGCAATGTGATAGAAAACATTTTTGGAGCCATAAAAATTTTGCATTTTATGCCAAAATGAAAGTCTTACGGTTGATGCAAAATTGCTGTCTGGCGCCTTCCGTTTCTTCTTCAAATACCCCGTGTTTAGAAAGTTGTTTGTAGTTCCTTGTATGCAGATTGTGCAGTTCGTTTATTTTAGATTACTATTGTTAATATATTATAAGTGAGTAGGTGACTCTTGGTAACTGTTCAGTTGAATTTTGATTTGCAGAGTTTATTTATTTGAATTGTGGAAACACACACACACACACACAATACACTTGTGCGTTTGCGGTAAATTTAAAAACGTAAAAAAGATGATTTTTTAATGAATTATTTATTTTTTAAATAACGGAGATGTTTTCATTCGAGTGCATCAACATTTTAGAATAGGAATTGATGATTAACTTTTTGGATATTTCATTAGTTTTGCTTAAACGATTGTTTAAAGCACAAGCATTTGTATAATTTAACCTAATCTAGTTATAATTCGTTACATCAGTGCAAAACATGTTTAAAATGATGTATGCGTTACTTTCGCATGTATATTTTAGTCATAATTTCTGTTTCTAATTTATATCTGATTTTTTCCATTTATATTTTTTTACATCCATTTTTCCATTGGATGTCCCATGTTTCGTGGAATTGCTTTATTTAATTTATTCAAATTAAAAGTGAGTGCTTTCGGTGGTGCAAACGATATTTCTGTTCATTTGAAGTAATTTAACTGACTCAATTTAAAAAAATCAATGGTCGCTGTGTTTATGTATTGACCAAACGCTTTTTCAAAAGCCGCAAAATGTTTTAGCATTGAAAATATTATATTTGGAAAACAGATTCTGTTGTATAATCTAATTACGTTTTCATTCTGGTTGCTATGAATTAAAAGTTTCAACGTAAAAACTCTTTAAATATTTACAAAGCAAAGAGATCTAGAATAATTAACTTCAACATAAATTTTTACTCTGCATCACTGTTTTAATATTTTGCATTATTTCGGAAAAGCTTCAAGTCAGAAAATGGCAGGTCGATACCTGAATAATCGCAAAAATAGGATTTGTAACAAGTTTAGGATAATTCGTTTGTTCTGCTTATTGGGTTAAAAAATGAAAGCCCGAAATGTCTGCATTACGCAAGCGAGAATATCGCCAAGATTGTTTACGTTTCATGGTGATATGAAGCCAAATGTGGTTTTTAACGTGTTTAGAAACGCGAAAACTCCTACAACTTTTTCGACAGCTTGAATGGGAATGCTCTCTCTATGTAATTCCTCCTCTATGCATAGGGGATGCGTTGTATTTAGAAAAAGGGGGCGCCCCCGAACAATTAAAATTTCAATTTTGAGCATTTAAAGTTAAAGGAGGAAGTGGATACCATGTTTGGTATACCCCAGACTAGTAGTTTTTTATTAGTTGAGGTTTAATTTACGATGTTGGGGATTGGCATTGAGTGTGATGGGCTTAGATTGTCAGTAGTATACCTGAGCAGTAGGTCTTAACCTCCTTTTATCTATAAATATTAAAAGGGGGAAATAACTATATATTTATATATTGGAACTTGAAGAAGGGGTGGGAGGCTATCTTTGTGCCAAATTTGGTAGCCCCCGGTCTTATAGTTCTTTATTTGTAAACTTTTGAAATTTCGCCATGTTAGACCTATGGGATAAAAATTTACCTTGAAAGGGAGAAGAAAACAGGGGAAAAAATTGTAATTGAAATCAAAGAAAAATTTGAGTTATTAATTAGAACGGGGGACCTGTATGCCAAATATGGAGGCGCTTGGGCAAAAAGAATAGAAGTTAGAGAGATAGGAAGCGCTCATGTTGAAAGAAGGACTCTTGTGTACACAAAACTGTAGTAATTGATTTTTTAATTAACTAGAGAATAAAAAGTAATTAAGATATGAAAATAATTGAGGGTGTAAAAAGTGATTGAAGTGACCTTGGTGCCAAATATGAAGGCCCTAGAGCAAATAGTTTTTGAGTTACAAAGATATAAAGTTTCTCCTGTTAGTCTATGGGAAAAATAAAAGGGGAAAGAAAAGGTTGAAAATAATTATAATCGAAACCAGCGGGAGTGGTCTCCCCTCAACTTTCTCATATTCTCCAAACACATGCAGGGGAAAAAATAAGCTTAAACCCCTAATGCAGTGGAGATAAAAAAAATAAGCGAAATTAAGTCAGTTCCCCGCAAACTCGCTCAGATAAAAATTTCGAATCTGCTCTATTCCCAGAACGCAATAAGTTTCTCCAGCACACGTTACAACGACAAAACAAACGGAAATAAAATAATCCGAGCAGGATCAGAATAGCCAAAAGGAAGAAGAAGGAGCCAAAATTGAAGGAAAAAGGAAGACCAAGCAGGAGTCATTAATATCACGAAGAAGACTGTGTCCAGTACGCATGCGCGTGGAGATAAAGTATTCGTTTCAAAAGTAAACAAGTATGCGATTATACAGACCGACAAACAGTCAACCCGTTGATGGATTTGGCCCAAAATTTTATACGGACCTACATTCATGACGATAAAACTGTGTACCACATTTTATCCATCTAAATATTCAAGGTTTTGAGTTATAGTGTTCACATGACCGCGGACAGACAGAAAGACTTGCCTTTGACGGATTTTGTCCGACATTTGATAGAAACCTACAAATTATGTGTCAAGTTCACATACCAAACTTCATACCCTAGCTCTAATAGTTTCGAGTTATCGTGTTCACAGACACACAGACAGACTACATAATTCAAAAATTGTGTTTTTCGGACTCAGTGGGAGGTTTTAAACATGGAGATAAGTCAAAATCTCGAGTTCGAATTTTTTGACGATTACAATACTTTCTCTTTGTATACTTCGTATACGAGAAAGTAATAAAAGAAAAGTTTGTGATGTTGATTATAAGAAAGGGTACCTCTATACCAAATTTAGTGGCCCCCTGATTAGTAGTTTTTACTTTCTCGTATACGATGAGAAAGTATTGTAATCGTCAAAAAATTCGAACTTGAGATTTTGACGAATCTACACGTTTTAGACCTCCCTGAGTCCGAAAAACACAATTTTGGAATTATGCCTGTCTGTGTGTCTGTCTGTGAACACGATAACTCGAAAACTATTAGAGCTACGGGGATGAAGTTTGGTATGTGAACTTGACACATAATTTGTAGGTTTCTATCAAATTTTGGACAAAATCCGTCCACGGGAAGTCTGTCTGTCCGCGGTCATGCGAACACTGTGTGGTCTATTCTGGTACACCGGTTGGGTTGGGTTCCGTTGTTAACGGGCGAAACCCAACCCAACTCTCAACCCAACCGGGGGTACCAGAATATACACCTATAACTCAAAAACCTGAATGGCTAGATGAATAAAATTTGGTACACAGTTTTATCATCATGAATGTAGGTCCGTATCAAATTTTGGGCCAAATCCGTCAAAGGGTTGACTGTCTGTCGGTCTGTATAGTCGCATACTTGTAAATATTATATCTCCCTTATATAGCCCTTTGGCTTAGATAAATAAAAATTGATATGACGTTTGCTGATATTAATTATAGATCTGTACTCAGATTTCGTTTTAATCCGTTGAAAAAAGTTGTTCAAATTGCATATTTGGTTCAAAATGCACATTGCGACTCTGTGCTGGCGAGCGTTTCGCTTACTTTACTCAAGTTAGTATAGTAGGCTTTTGACCTTGGCGGTCTAGGAAATTGTAGCTTCGGACGCGCTTCAGAAATTATGGCAACTCCCTGAACCCGAAAATTCGTTCTGACATTCTCCAGATGGAAGGTATGGTTAAATCTTGCGTGATATTTATAGTAAGATTTCGTTCTCAAAAACTTTAAATTATGTTGTGGTACCTAAGCGCGCGTAAAAATTGAGAACTTACGCATTTTTTTTATTGTTAACATTTTCCTTTTACACATAATCATAAAAATGGGCGCAGGTCATTTTAAAATTATATTGACTCAGAGTTTAGGAAGCAAACGGGACAAATAGTAAACGGGACCTATGGCAACCCTATTTAGAGGGAAAATGACACCTTTTTGGGAAGTATACGAGAAAGTTTAGGGGATACCACTCCCGCTGGTTGATTTATTAAATTAAATAGTACACCTTCCTCTGGCAAGGAGGAAAGATCTTTAATAATTTTGAAGGATATAAATATTGCAACTAGCCTTTATATGTGTTTAGTTTTAATAGTATCAAATTTGCCAAATATCAGTTTTAATTATAGTTAGACCTTATGCTTGCTCTGTTTTCGACAGACTATGTTTATTAAGCATTATTTAACCAAATGTTTTGCAGTTTAAAGGCGGTAAGCAGCCCAGAATTCAGTATTGGATAGGATCTACATTTTAACCCCAGATGAGGGCTTTGGTCCCTCTGCGCCCACCCCTCTAGCCTCACCAGATCGACAGCAACTCCAGAACATAACACGGCGGACTAGTAGAAATGCCGTGTGTTAAATATCAATGGACTAATTAATTAAGCGCTACTATGAGTAGACATGAATGAAGAACGCTAACAATGATAAAGATGTACCGAAGAAAGAGAAAAAAGTAGTTTTAATTGAGACTGGTCCATCGAGTGATATAAACATATGAAGATACTTGAGACGGAAAAGGATTGATGAAATCACACAGCTTCGAATTACTTCCAGCTTTTCTTTTCTTCTTTTTCCTCCACAGGATTCGATGTTTTACAAGGAAAAGGAGAAAATTTAGGCGAAGGAGCTTCATTTGTGAAGGATTTTTAATAATTTGAAGTAAAGAATATGAAAGGAATTAGTGAAGATATATATGTAATACCACCAGTTAGAATTAAAGAAAAACAGCTTAAATGATAGTGATGTGAAATTAAAAATTTATATTTAAAAACTAATATACAGATTTTTTTTGAAATAAGTGGGTTAATGAAAATCTACGCCAGAAAAAGTGGTGATTTTTTACAAGTATCAAGATTTACTAACATCTGTTTTAATAACTTTAAAGTTTTATAATTCAGGAATAAAATTAATCTAGGGGTCTAGTTTGTGATGTCTATAAGCATTCTGATTAAAGTTTAGAGAAATAATAAAATTAAAATCAGAAGTTATATGGGATCAAACAATGTAGAAAAGAAAGTCAGGAACTCGCCTGAGACACATTAAAATTCAAAACAGAATAAAAATGACAATAAAAACAGCAGTACGGTTAAAGAAAATATGAAAACTACTCTGCATATGATTACAAAAGATGGAGAGCTTAAGAGTGTTTCAGGCCACTCCGTCGTGATTAGCTTAGGCCCTCTTGTAGAGATTTACGTTGGCTGCCAAATCAGCTATGCTCTGTTTGTTTCCTTTTTATATGTATAAGTATCACTTAAATTTTTCTCTCTGCATTCTCAAAGCACTAGCTAAGGATTTTAGTGATGTGGTTGATGGATTAATTTAAATCAGTTTTATTTTAATAGTAAGAGAATAAAACGACTTCCTCATCCCGACCAAGCGACAGTATATATCAGTGAGTAGTGCAGAATTTAGGTTTTGGGATTTAATGATGTTACAAGCTTTTGTTGTTGTCAGTTTATTCGATTTGACTAATTAGCTTTTCATCACAGGGAAAAATGTAAGTGTCTTTCCATAATAAAAATATCCGTTTTATTTTTTTTAAAAAAACCCTGATCTTAAAATTACAATGTTTGTTTTAAATTCCTTGGATACCAAACAGAATGAAATTTAAATACATAGGAGTATTGAATATAACTTATGGAAAATTATTATGATTTGCAAACCAATTGTATTTCAATGATTCAACTTATAAAAATTCATTTGACTAGAAAATTAGTTTTATGCCTAAAACACAATAACGATTTTGTGATGTACTTTTTCTGGCTAGTGCTAAGGCGTAAGAATCCGGTTGTGGAATAAGTATTTACGGCTAGATTCATTACTCAAATAAATTTAAAATAAGCTTGCCTCTTAATAAACTGTTTTTATCAGCAATCTCAAGTTGTTTCCCTAGGTGAAGTAATCTTTTTTTTTAAATCTTGAACTAAGTTTATCCTGTACTAGTGTTCATTTCTTAAAATCCATAAATTCTTCTTTATTGCCCTAATTCTATTGCGCAACTCTATTAGTTTTCTCTTTTTTAGCACAAGATAGAATTGATTCTTCGAACTTTTAATACAATCTTTTCAGATTGAAATGGTGTTATATTTTCTATTCTTCTTCTTGTTTTTCTAATTTGCTCGTTTCTATTTTTTTTTGATATCTAATTCTCGTTTCTAAAAAATCCATACAGACTCAATAACTACTTAGTAGAATATTTTACAATATCCTGAA
This sequence comes from Araneus ventricosus, assembly GCA_013235015.1. Taxonomy (NCBI): domain Eukaryota; kingdom Metazoa; phylum Arthropoda; class Arachnida; order Araneae; family Araneidae; genus Araneus; species Araneus ventricosus. Next base: position 14,849 of record BGPR01019436.1, read on the forward strand.
AATGCGATGTTGCTCACGATAATGGCCCACACTGTTACTGAACTCTCGACGCGGACGCATTATTCGCTTACTGAGGCGAGCGTCAGGCTTCGTATGGCCCGGAGGTCTGTTTTTTCACTAATAAACGTGACAGAAAATTACATTTACTTTAAAGGAAAACATTTGTTGCACAAGTGTACATTATATGAAATATTATCTATTTTTTATTCAAAGAAAGCACCTAAGCAGACAGCCTCATTTACAGAGTGCTGATCAAAAAGACTATCCAAGATGAATTAAAACACAAAGAAGGAAAAGTAACATAGTAGAATACAAGCTGTTTAAAGCTCAAACATTATCACATTAGTATAAAATATGCAAACAAATTAAATGTTTTAAAACAAAACACGCAATTACAAAGCATCAAAAACACTGAGGCTCAAGAAAACACCTTGCCGTCACATTAACTATAAAAAACAACGCATTTTTTTTAAATTTGACATTAAATAAAACACATTAAAAAGCAGGATTCAAAAAAAGTCAAATACACAACTAGAGATCAGGATTAAAATCTCAAAATATATGAATCAAGCTAAAGAAAAAAGAAAAGAAATCAGGGATCATGCATTTAAGTTGAAAAAATGATTAAAAAACAATTGTGTAGACATATGATAAATGATCCCAGTTCTTTAGAGATCTTATAAAGATCTTATAAAATTTACTATATAATAAAGATTTGAGTATAACATAGAAGAATATTAATAAAATAAGGGCATTTCTAGATAAATTCTCCGGTGAGCGCATTAATCGTAAGAAGTTCAATGAATGCTTTATAATCCAAGGTATTTGAGAAGGTTATTTCCCGTCCAAATGTACCTGAATTCACCGTTGATATAATATTAATGTTCATCATCTGTTTCATAATTATAGCATTTCCGCGGTATTCTGAAACTGATTCTTGCTTTGTTTCACCAAAGTCTCGGTAATTGTTTTAACGATGATTGTGTGAAAAGAATTACCTATATTTGAGCGTTTCTTTTTCACATTTTTTATTGTTCCACTCTAATATAATTCAATTATAAAGAAAGCCTACTAACTCTTCTCGTTTATCAGAGATAATGAACGAACATTAAAACAAAATAACATTTATTCTGAAAAATTGTCAACAGTTAGAAGCCTTAAATATGTTATCTTCGTACCCTCTGTCCCTGTAGAAAAACTATCGATCCACACCAAACTATTATAAGTCAAACAAGAAATAAGTTTTTAGAAATAAATAAAAATTAGATGCACTTCAAAACAAAGAGAAAAAAAAAAAAATCGAATTGTATTCTCTCAGGCGTCCGAATCCTTCTTTTCCTCAAAAAATTAGTTCTCAGAGAGTTTTCGTTTGAGAACTTACAAAAATTCTTATTTCTAAAGAGTGAATTCGAGATCTTAAGATAAAAAAAAGCTACTTTGAAAAGAGATTTATATCTTTATTTTTAAAAAAGATTATCAATTGTCGTTTGCCTTGATGTTCTCTTACTTTTGAAAATTAACTTTTACAGTTTTGTGTTTTTAAATGGAATCATGTAATCTTAATCATTTTAGATAGAATGTTGGACGGAAAAGATAAACTGTCTTCTATTTTTTCCTAAAGTCGTGAAATGGAGTGCTCACTTCAGGGCACACGTCAATGCTCTGTCTCTGTACGAGTCGATGTCACTTCTCTTCATATGGAAATAGTGATTAAAACCTCTAAGCCCTTACCAGCTTTCTCGTTTTTCCATTAACATTTCGGTTTTTTTGTTTTCCTTCTGTTTTCCGATTTCATTTTCGCCTGACTGATCTCTCTTATTGATTCTCTTCTTCTATATCTCTTATCAAAGGTCCAAGGTCAGAGAACGAACAAGTTGATTTGATGCTTGTTAATAAAGTTAGCTACATTGATGTCTGACAATTGGTAGCCGTTCACAATTAAAGTGGCCATTAAGAGGGGTACCGGATAAACAAGTGGCTTGCAAAAGTTTAATGTACCTCTACAGCCTGTTTACGTACAGACTAGAAAGAAAGCAAGCAAATTTGTAGCAGTCCATCAAATAAATATTTCAAACACTTCTGTCAAATCCTAAATAAGGTTTTAAAGTGTATGAATTCGTTTTCTTTGACTAATTGACTAATGAGATACAGTTTTTTATTGTTTGAATGTTAATAAATTATTATCCAAATAAAATCCATATAATTTGAATTATTATTTTATCATATGTTTAATTGTATTACAATAAACACTTTTTTTAAAATGCTAGAAAGACTGGTAGAAAAATTATCCTGTAGCGTCGGAAATGAAAACTTTAGATGAATGAGAGCATTAAGATAGGATGACCTACTTTTCTTAGCATTTGATGATCGATGGATGTGTTTGGATAAGCCCCAAATTTTTTCTTTGTTTGTCTCTCGTTTTACTCAAATAAGCTAAATAATTTTTGTATCTTGGATGTTTCTGATTATACAAATTATCAAGAAGAAGCAAATGTGAGTTTGCTATAGAAAGATTTGAAGATAATGAATATATTTATATATATATATATATATATAATAAGTATTATGATAATTTGAATTTCACACTTTTCTCTTTAAAAATACTTTTATGTTTAAAAATTCAAAGAATTATCTTTCAACTCTTAGAAACTCTCATTAATGAATTAACTGCCACTCTTAATTGTAATGAAATAATTCACAGGTTCCAAAATTAGGAATTTCCCCGTTTTAAAAACTTTTATTTGCTCTGCGATGTTGCTTCACTTCCTCTTAAAAAATGTAAAACTTCATTTACTAGACGCTGACATAGTAACTTTTTCTTTGTTTAATACGTCGCCAGTGGATGAACTCTTTTGCGTCTCTATAAGCTCAGCAATAACAGCCTGATATTTCACTAAATGGTCTTCAAATCAGCTGAAAACTTATAGAATCAAAACAAGATAACTCTTCATCGTTTTCAACGCTGCCGTCTTTTTTTGGAAATGCATGCTTTGCACTGTCACCAACCGGATATTATATATATAGGGAAGTTGCTGTTCCTTCCAGCGGTTACCTCGGCCAATTGTGTCGGTTTTACTGCAAAAGAGTGTAGAAATTTCTTTCTCTCGTCAAAATTTTTCAGTTTAAACTGGCATAGCTGTCATCCTTGCACGTATTGATCTGTCAGGGTATATAAGTTTTTTGAACAAATGAAGAACAATTTTTCGGATGCCGGGCGAGAGCCCTGAGAGTCGCTTGAATTTTCTTTTGTACATTTTTAAGACCAGTAGATTTTTCCTTGTCCTGAATAATTTTAAAGTTATTATTATATAACTTGTTTTAACGCTTTAAACAAAAGTTTCTAATAGTTAAAATTCATATTTATAAGAAAACGAACATCCTTTTCGTTGTGATGTACTTCATCTATCCTATCCACCTAAATATCGTCCTGAGTTGCAAAAAGTTACTTTGTGCAAAATTCAGCGTGTTAATTCCATTTTGACCATTCCTAGGAAAACGGCATCATTATCTGCGGTCAGCTGGGTACAAAAGTAGTGCTGTCCTGGCCAAAATGCAAAGATCCTTTGTTTTATTAATTTTCTTTTCTGCCGATAGGTTGGAGGAAATATTAAAGGGAGTTAAAAATGCTGATTTCCTGTGCTTCGAAACCATTTCAAGAATTTTCGCGTTTTGAGCGATTTGGCCACTTTTCTTAAGTGGAAAAAGATTGTCGAGAGCACAGCACCTTCCCTACTATGTAGCGGCATATATAATGCAATTGTTATCATACCATTTAAAGAAACATGATATCAAATTAATGGCTATATTTTCTCGTTATGTATCCCAGAGCAGTAAAATAAGTTAGATAAATTTTTTAACGGTCTATACTAAGTATTACAAAAGAGCTTGTATAAACAACAAAAAGACCTGAAACGAGAAATAAAACAAAAAAATAATAGAAAACAGGCATTACCACATGCCTCATATATATAAAGGACATTTTGACTGACAAGCAATGTTAAACTGACTTTTAGCAATATTTTGGTATAAAATACAATAGCACCAGTTATTTAATTATCCAAGGTCAATATGTATATTGTAACGACAGTTTGATGTTCAGTCATTTTCATATATTATTTCGAAAGTAAAATGAATAATATACTCCTTTACGTTTATGAAATCCGAGCTAATATTTGTAAAAGAAAAAAGTTAAATAGACTAATTAAATTGGATAAGTTGAGTATTATAATAATTTTTACTTGAATGCATGATATAATCTTAAACGCATTTTAAAGAAACGAGAACATTATCGATACTGAATGTCAAGAGCTATTCATCCAGCAAAGCAGCCAAACCTGAATTGAAGAATAGAGTACTGAAGAAAGGTGGAAGAAGAAGGACAAAGGTGTCAAGGGGATCGATTGTCTGGAGACTCTTGAGATGGATCGTCTTCATCTTATGGTTTAACACTCTTTTTTCCTCAGTGTGCGAAATTTCTTACCGTCTGCTACAAATATCTATTACCGACTAAATAGAATTCACTCAAGCCTGATGAATTTTGAATTTCTCTGGTTACCATTTGCACAGAAACCCCATAAGTAAAAAATAATAATGAATTTCTTTATGATAATCTGACATGACTTGCGATCTTGGAAATGCTACTAGCATTCACTTATCAGTTGTATGCAATGAATGAATGCTATGCATTCAATTTTTCGAATTCTCAATTCACAAAATCAATCATCCTCTCTGTTTTTGCACCACCTACAACGTTTCTACAATGTTCGATATTCTTAAAAGATTTCGTTAATTTTCGAAAAAGGGCTATATTGTTCTTCCTAATTTGTTTACTTAACTAATACTTACAAATTTGTATCATTTAATGCTTTCATTACTTCGCATGCGTATAGCAAAATTAGACAAGCACAGAAATATTCGACGACTACACGTCTAGCAATCAGCTGAATAGGAAAATACCATTGCACTGTGTGAAAAAAACATAGCTCATATTTTTATCTGGTCTGTTTGTGAACATTACTAACTAGAGAACGAAACTAGTTGACATAGGAAATTTTTTTTGCGGGCCATGTAGAGAAAAGCTTTTTATTAGCAGCAAAGGTGAGTGGCGAAATTAATAGCGTTCCACTGAATCATTTCAATGTAGTCTGTAATGCAGAGAATTTTGTTTTTGGTGAATTTGAAACTCAGGTGTCTTTCTTTTTGGCTAAGTTTCTAGATTTTATAATTCTTCTGATACTTAACGCTCATATATGACCACTTCTATCTACTATCATATTCAAAGGCAAGTTTTTGGATGGGCAAAAAATGCATTTCTCTGATTTACTGGGTAAATGACTTTTAACAAGTTTTCTGGCAGGAATTTTGGCGATTCTATAACGTCAAATATATGCTCTGGTCCATTTATGAGGTACTTACTTTTCTTAATATGAAACCATACAGGCATATATGACTTTAGGATAGAAGAAACTATGATCTTGTTTTCATCTGTTGGGTTTTCAATATTTAAATACAAACGGAGAATTCCGTTCGCCTTTGTTAACCATTTTGAATGGGAAAGTGGACCAGGTTCATGTACAGATAAATCTTCAGGAGATCTACCTGATTTTATAGCATAACTTATGTCCAGCAGATACTGTTGATCTTTGCTTAAAATTTTCTGTTCAATTTCTGGAATCTTTTAAAATTTACCACTGGGAGTTTTTCACATTTACTGAGCTGTGTGCCAATCAGACCACTAAATGATTTTGGCCCAGTCATTTCACCATCTAAATTTATGAACAGATGCAGAAATGGCAATTCATTAGAGTGTAAGAGGCACACCCCAGACTGTAGTTGGTCTTTTAACTTGTTTTCAATTTGACAAATAACACCTGTTTTCCACACATGAAAATAACACATGTTATGAGCAGACCAGAAGAGGGTGCAACGTGACCAACGAATAAGGAAACCTGGTTCTTGAAAAATGGAAAAATTTTCCTCAGTTATGGTTCTTCGAAACTGCTTTGAGTTTATTTTTTCAATCACGAGGGTGTCTTTCGATGTCATACCCAAGCAGTGGAACGATGTGTGAAGCTGGTAACCAAGGCATCACAAAAAGTCTACGGTTCTAATTCCAGAGATGGTTTCATAAGAACTGCACTTCTTTCAAGATCTTCAATGCCAGGTTTTTCAAGCAAATCTTATTTCAAAGTTCTAAAAGAAACTGAAGGCAAGTAAAGGACTATATTTGATTACAAATTGAAATTTTACACAATAAGAAACAACTTTTTATTTCAATGGAAATTTGTCAATTTTTTGTAAAAAAATGTTTTTTTGAATGTAATGAGCTATTAGCAAATTATAAAATATTATTTTTTCATTTATTTGTAATTCTTACACTTTTTTATACTAAATTATACCTATAGCTACTTATTATAGAAGTTATTTAATAATTTTCAAGTTATTAGAAAAATTATGAAAATCGTATATTGTCGAAAAGTTTAAGGTCGATGCGCTACCGCAAGAGGAAAGCAAAAGAAAAAGTTTTTCTTTGCATTTTACTTATCTACCCTAGAGAAAAGTTTTCCACCCTATAGCTTTTCGAAACGAAAAAAAAGTTTTTTTCGGCCCACCCTAGCACAGCGGAATCAAAACTTCTATGGACGAGTTTCTCCTTTGCTTATTTGGGTAATGTAGAATTTCCGCTCTAGAAAATGACTTCCGGTGTAACGCTTCGTCAATGAAAGATCTTCAAAATTTGAACAATTTGTTTGAAAAAGTTAAAAAGTGTATAAAATAGAGTTTTTTAATGTTATGGTTTAAGAATACTTTGAAATTGTTATATTTGGATGCTTTTATTGCTGTAGCTCTGAATGTTCACTTAAAATAAGAGCCTCATTTTCTGCAAAGACAGCGCTAATTGTTCTTTACCGTTTTTTATTTTTGTCAACTTCTAATCCTTGTTTGGAGGCTATATTTTTAAGCAAACGATTTAGAAAATAAAAAATTTTCTATTTGGAATTTAGCTGTTTTAAGAGACGTTTTTTCTGCCCTTTAAATAAAAAAAAATTAAACGAACATAAAGAATGCAGAATTACACACTTTGTGTACTAAAGAAGAACTGGTTCGAACTTGTCACTTGAAACAGGGTTCAAATGGATTTATCGATACTTAAATTCGAAGATTACCGGAAAATGATGTGTGAATTTAAAATAAAGAAAACAGAAAACTCGTCCATGTCTGGTCTCTCGTTTATTGCCGCCAGAATGAAGGATTTGATTTAAAGAGATTCTGTAAAACCCTTCGTTTTCTATTGTTGGTTTCGTAACACTTCTCGCTTCTCCCTGTATTTATTTTTTTAGCATTGAGTTTAGTTGATTTGATTTTTTTTTATTCTTCATTGATTGTCCGAAGTTAGTAAGGGAAAATGTTATACTTTTGATTAATTTTAAATAAACACCTTGAGAAATTCTTTCTTGGTGAGCAAGAAATAACTTCCTACAAAATTTCGTAGTACTAGATCCAACGATGTGTCCTGTAGAGCGTTTTGAACCTCCCGTTCCGCGGTTTACAGATTGCGTGCCACCATTCTAATAAGATAAGCTTGCCTGCTTGGTCTCAGGGCTGGATTAGACTTGCCTGTGATGCAGAGCTGCGGATAGGGGCGCTTAGCTGGAAGTTATTCTGTTGAAAATTAAGCATATATTCTAGCAGCAAAATGGTACACATATCCCGGACATACATCGTATGTGACAAACATATTTTTGAATTTACAGAGTGCTCTGAAAGATCCTTTACAAACATTAAGGGTATTTTAGGCAAAGAGAAAAAAAGTCATCTTCCTATATGCATAACATGGGGTCTCAAATGCAAATGGGATCCGCTTCAAGCGACTCTTCGCCGATGTATTAAGTAAAAGGAGAGGTAAATGGCGCAGCAACCCATATGTATGAATAACGGCGACTGAAGAGGTTTTCGCTTCAAACGGCACGGCCTTTGAACACTTATTTTAATTACTTCAAAACTTTGTAGTTTCGTGTCCTGCCTGCCATTATCGTACCTATCATGTCTTATAAAATTGCTGATGTTGTTAGTTATTCATGCAAATGGGCTGTTGTATATTTTTGCCAATTTGTATTCCATTCATGCTGTGTTGCCTATTTCATTTGGTGGATCCTCTTCTTCTTTGTCTCAATTCAGTGGCAAAAAGCCCCCTAAAGCGAATTCCCTTTGCTTTTTCAAGCCCATGTTATATGTGAAAATGTCTTTTTGCTATATGTTTGACCTCTCCTTAAAAATTGTAAACGACCATTCGAAACACTCTGTATAATTATGTCATTTATTACGTAATTTTAGAACTTATATTTAATGGAGAGTAATATTAAACACATGTAGCAGTAAAGAAAATATTTTACTCTAGAAACAATGTCGACGGAACATTGTTTCGAATTTAAATTTTTTCATATATAATTATATAGCAAAAATACCAAACAATAATTTTGTCAATCATTTTTTTTATTAAAATAAGCATTACCTCTGTCTTGATTTAAAAGTAAAGTATTACTTACTGCAAATACTCATATTTCCCCTCTTATTCAAAGTATTAATTTCAAATTTTAAGGGAATACTTTTCTGACACATTATCAAGTATTCTGTAAGTTTCATATATTTTTGTTGAATCTCAGTATGTTAAAACCAAAAAAACATGCGGAAAAATTTGGGATTTATTAAGAAAATCTTAATTTCTTCCAGAATATATTTGCTATTTCCACGAAATTCCATGTCAACAATGCGAATATTAAGCAAAACCATTGATGAAATTTGTTAATCCTAATCAGTTGCATGTGTAACGGGGTAAACCGAGATTTTTTTTCTTCCTTATCAATTTCTGATTGATCCAATAAATGCCCTCATGGCCGAATCTTCACAGTAAAATATGAGTTAGAGTCTCTTCATTACATTGACGAAGTTCAAGAGCAGTTGGTCTAGCCTTTCCGAAGAAAATCTAAAAAATATGAAAATCCGAAAGTGTCCGGATACTTTTGATCCTATAATGTATTCTCTTTAGAAATGAAGAAAACAATTGGCTGAATATGTTACAGATATTCCCCAAAATGCCCCACCCACGGCTCTGAATTTGCTGTTTTGCAAAAAAAAAAAATACTTATGAAAGCGCAATAGCAATTTGTAAATTGTCGTTAGCAGGGCGGAGTTGCGCTTTTGCCATTCTAAATAAAAGAGGCCTTTGTCTGTTTCGACACACCCACTCGAAGGGCATTCGCACTCGCTGCATTTTTAAAAGAATATCCATTATTCAGATGATAATTCTGAAAAAAGGCTTTCGAAACGCATTCAACAAGTATAAAATCATATTCAATAAGCAATTGCACTTTTTTATCTAATGGTTATTGTATTCTTTAATCTCACATTTAAACCGGGGTCGACATATAACTCGCTGCGTTTCACACACATTTATTTTCACACCACTTCAACTTATACGTAAACAAATTAAACTCATAAAGAACAAGAATACAGACGAAGGCGCATTTTCCATAAGACTGTAAAATGCTTCTGGAGGAACATTAAAGAAAAGTTTAAACGCTGGCGATTAACAACGTTTGCCAACATAGTTTTTAAATACAACACGAACAAGAGAAACAGTATTTTGATTATTTTAATTTCGAGAGTGAAATAGGAATTCGATAGATGTTAGTGATTACACCTGAAAATTTTACATTGAAAAGTATTTATCTTTTTTTTGCTTATATCCCAAACATATAACGAAACAAATTTATTTTTAGCATTCAGATGGTTGGTTTAAACCAGCGCCCTCAATTTTAATCGTAGACTTAAAGAATGGAGCGTTTTGTGTTGAATGTCGTAGTTTAGTGAAGAATAGAAAATACAATTTTTTTACCTCTACCTTGACTAATTGTGTCACAATTTGATGCGGACGTAAAATTTTGGTATCTAAACGACATACCGAATTTTATTGATTTTGTTCGTTGTGCTTTTGCGTTATCATGTTCCCATGCAAACAGGTAGACAAAAAGAACTGTCTCCTTCCACGGATTTAGACCAAACTTCTACAAAGGTTTACTGTTTGTGTAAAAAAATCATGTATGAAAAATCACCCATCGAGCGTGTTGCGTTCTTGAGTTACATTCAAATACTCACTTGTGGGCAGATCGTCACACAGTTACTTTTGTATGCATTTCTTCTAAAGGTCGCATCTGGATTTCTATATTCAAAAAGGCTGCTTAAAATTTAGACAATCCATTTTCAGTTAGCGAACTTGTAAAATAGTCAGCAAAGTTTAATTTAACATTCTTATATTTTAGACTGAAAAACCAATATTTTATTTTATTTCTATTTATTTCATTTAAAAAATAAAATAAAATAAAGTGCTTAGAAAATTGCAAATTGTAAACAAAATGACTCAACTGTTATAATGGTGCCAAACGCGCCAACAAAATTGAAACAATCATCTACATTGCCACCTTCTCGAAAAGGAATAAAAAATGTAGATTCTTACATGTACGTCGTGTTTGATTTCTTCAAAGAACATTTATGTCAAATCTTAAAAAAACCGAGCAGGGCATTTGATCGTGACTGCGTAAGTAACAAATTTACAAACAGATGAAATGCCGATCGATCAAGAGAAAGCAGACTCGCTTCGTCTGGTCAACTGACGTGTACCGATGCATTAGTTCCGGATTGGTTCGGAACTGAGACAGGACATTAACAGCAAGGCATCCTTCCTGAAATGAACGACAAACGTCAAAAAGTATTTCTGCCGGGGAGCTCTGATATTAACAAAATTTCGGCTGCGGTACTTGAATATTGTTCTTTAGAAAGTTGAACTAATTGCAATGAATAATTAAGTGGCATGAAAATTTTCATATCTCTCACAAACTTTGTGGATGAACTGTATATACACCGACTGATGAATAAAATTCTTGTATTCCGTTTCTTCAAGTTTACTTCCAAGCAATTTGAGAGTTTTTCGTAGTATTCTGAGAACATAGCATGCTCTTAAACGATTATTAACATGTTTGATTAAATTGCCGGTTTCAGCAAATAATAATACATCATCCACTTCAAGAAGTAGTTTAATCTTATCCTGATATACGAATACACAAATTGCCAATTCCAGACTCTTAAAACTTAAACTTTTAAGTACGGAGTAAATTTCTAAATAACATTTTATTTCAAAATGATGAAAATAACATAAAGCTTTATTTAAATGACATACGTGGTGTAGATGGATCGACGAATCCAGGTGGTTGCGTCCAAACACTGTTCTTCGGCGAAGGGTATACAGGATATTCAAAAAGGTCATTTAAGAATTTTAAGGATAGGTCAGCTATACAGAAACAAGAAAATTTCACAATGGAACATGGGGACAGAATTGCAAAGGGAATTCCCTACCGGGGGCTCTTCGTCAAGTTGAAGAGGATCCACCAGATGAAATGGACATCACAGATCGAGTGGAATAGAAATTTACAATACCAAAATAACCCAGCTGCATGATTAACACCATGCGAAGCGTGTATCGCCTCAGACGACATCTCCTTTGAACAGTTACTTTGAAAATTACAAAGATTATTTCGTTGACACGGCGTCCTATTTGCTGTTGTTGTACCTGCCATGTCACTAAGGGCTTGCGATGTTGTTATTCGTGAAATTGCATTGTGATTTTGTGAGTATTCAACTCAATCTGTGTTGTACATTTCAGCTTGGGTTTAGCTTTTCTTTTTCTTAAACCACCGACACGGCACCCCTTAGAGGCACCCTCTTTCATTTCAGACCCCAAATTCTATTGCAAAAATGATTAGTTTCTGTATGTATGACCGACTCTGTTTTAAACAAACTTTCTGAACACCCTGTAGATAGGCAATTTGATATCTGATTGAAAATGCCTTCATTTTTGTTTACAAAATGGGAGAGAAAAGCCCATTTTAAGGCCGGACGCACTTTGAAACCGGAAAGGTCGTTGGGCTTCTGCGACTCACTGTTTTCGCTACCCTAGTAACACAATATGCTCTACAATATTGTTTCGATATACCCACGATATCGTTAGAGATGGTATTCAGATCATGTAATAACGTCGTGTAGATACCATGCATTACCATTTGTTAATATGTTAGTAATGTGCTGAAAGACAGCGCATTGCCACGCAGGGAAGAGCAGGGCAGTACTGGGTAACACGTGGCTTGCTCAGCAGGAACGTTAGAGGTATTCCCCTCATTGGTAGCCAGACCTGTGTGAAAGCCGAGCTTGGTCACTCTTATAACGAATGCGAAACGTAACCTGCTCTTCACTTGAAACTGCGGAATAGAAGCTGTTTGACACAGTCTCACCAGCAGTGATGTAAGAATTGTCTCTTGTGAATGGTATCCAGTGTTTAACTGCACATCGCCTTGCTCTGATATGTGACATCCGTGTAAAATGCGCAATGGCTTTCAAAATTAAACTGGCGCTGTCCATATCACGTGCATCACGTGAGCAGGAATTATCTCCATTTAGTTTTCATGAAACTGATCTTAAAGCATTTCTGACTGGGTGCGTTTTTTGAGCATATGCTATTTATTCGAGAAAGTTTTAATGATAGTATAGATGCAGATTTTTTTTGAGACGTTGTCTGATCAAAAATTCCGTTTATTGATGACTAGCCGCCTTAGGCGACCAGCCTTTTCGCCGGCAATATGATTTCTATTGAATCTTGTTTCATTTTATATTCATGGTTCTTTTAAAACTTAATTTTAAACTTCAGATTGTGGTAGATATTTAACCTACGTTCTCTTATTGACGCATATACATGTTCTGTTCATTGTCTATAAAAATGTACGTTATGGAGTCAAATAACTGAACATGTCCTGTAACCTCTAATTCCACGTTTCGGCACGATCTTCATTTTCTTATTCCTCTTGTCAAATATGCATTTGATTTCACCATTAAAATGATGCAGCACATTTTATGTCCAGAGGCATGTTGTGTGGACTAAAACATGTTGAAAAAAGAATGAAAACATAGCAACCAAAAGCTTTCAACTTATGCTTCTTAATAAAAGAAAAGTAATATCTCGGAGAGCTTTGTTTACAGATTTGACAAAAATTTTGATGAAATAAAATATGAAAGCAAAATGTATTAGGATATTATCTCAGATTACAAAAATTAAAGAGAAATGCGTACTTAAATATTTGTTTAAACAATGAAAATGGTTTCAGTTGCGTTGCAACAATGAAAAGTATTGCTATTAATTATGCCAAAATCTATTTTTAAAAATTGATTAAAATTCAAGGAAACAATGTAAGACAATTTAATTGATAGCATTAGGAAGGCCATCTTTCGCACTTTCAGATGGTATCAAAATGAGTTTTGTTCCGGAATATGCTCGGAAGTTTGTAAAACGCCAACATTTCCCTTAATTTATAATTAAATAAAATTCTAATTAAAATTTTATAAGAAGGCTACGAGGTGCACATTACCACCCTCCAAAGTATGTATGTGATAAATTTTGTAGCTCATAGGTATGCGATCTTCCCTGTAGAGCGCCAACACACACACACATTCCCCTTTATTATTATTAGAGATGAAGCTGAAATCTTCCCGTTCGCCGTAGATAAACTCAGAGGAAATATCGTCTCACAGTATATCTGGGAACAGAACGCCGCACCATGCCCCTGTGACTGATGCCATTACGGCAACCGAACCTGTTGAGTGGACAGTAAATCTGAGAACATCAAATTCAAACAAAATGAATTTAATTCTCATTGACTGAATAAAGATGTAAATATTCTGTGTCCATATAGTTTGAATAAATATGTTTAGTTTAATTCGATTGAAGTCTAATTTTATAGGTGTACTAGCCGCCTTCGGCGACCAGCGTCTTTGCCGGGGATATAATTTTAACTGGGTCTCTTATGCATAATTTGATATTTATGATTCGCGTAACAACGTAATTTAAACTTCAGATTGTGGTATATATTTAACGCATGTTCTTTCAATGTGCTTCACCAGTTCTGTTCATTGTCTTCATAAATCACCCCGACCATGACATGTAACATCTAATTGCTCGCTGGCAGCGCCGTCTTCACTTTCTTATTCCTCACGAATATGATTTCAACATTAAAAGGGCGCAGCACATTTTATGGCCAGCGGCATGTTATTTGGATTAGCAGTTGGATTAAAACGTGCTGAAAAAAGAATGAAAACATGCAACCATAATCATTCAGCTTAATTAAAATTTCAAAAATGGGCTCGGAGGTGTACATTCCCATCCTCCAAAGTATAGTTCCGCCAACTTTCTTAGCTCTAGGCCAAGCGGTCTGTCCTGTATAGGAACAACACACGTTCTCCTTTATTATTAGCAGAGATAATGGCTACTTAGTGATGGAGCTCCTACGTTTGAATGATAGATGATGAAAACCTGAGACGCCTCTCCCAACTTTCCTAGAAACATGAGTA
>BGPR01019437.1:0-29296 GCA_013235015.1 Araneus ventricosus
AAACGAAAGCTTTGTTTCGATAGAACCCTAGAAGAATTCCAAAAACATAAAATGCAAGTTATACTTCTGTCTTTTCTAACAGATCAATATTTTCCACTCATGAAATGCTTGAATGATAATAAGTTTTTGTATTAAAATCAATATTTAGTATTAAGAGAAGATATAGCATTCGTCAAAAATTTTTCCTTTATTTCCATTATCGGATAAATTCATGTCACAGAGGGAATATTATTTGCCTATTTAGTCATTCCCTTGACAGAAAATTTATCCATATTAGAACTTCGATGGCGAGTGGCACTTTGAAAAAGTTCTCCATTCGAGTTCTCTTTCACTTTTTCCATTTTATTTATTTTATCTTAATGTGTTTTAAATTTTATTAAAGCATGATTTTTGTTGTTTGATTGTATCTTAATTGGTTAGTTGACTTCAGACAATATTGTTAATGCAATAACTGGATGCTGCTGCGTTGGCGCGCAAAAGGTGTATTGTTATCACTATTGTTTACTTCTTCCGTTTCTTCGGGCCGCTGTGGCCTAGTGGTAAGGTCTCGGCTTTGGGGCCAGAGGGTTACAGGTTCGAAACCCGATTCCACTGAAGCTCCGCCGTGTATGGGGCCCGTCGCACACCAAATCATACCCAGTGGCCAAACGTCCTCCTGTTGGTGTGGCGTAGAAGTTTGGAGAGGGGGTGCCATCTCAAGCGTCGTCCTCGTCATCTGTCGGCGGTTCAAAATTAAGAGGTCCGTCCCAAAATAGCCATCGTATTGCTTCAAAACGGGACGTTAGTATAACTAAACTGATTTTCTGTTTCTTCTGAATTTTCTTTTTGTAATTAAATATCAAAAAAATCGACCTCGAGATGTTATGAATTTTCATGTTTCAGACCTCCCCGGGGCCGAAAAAACATTTTTCGAACTAAATTTGCCCGTACGTTTATCTACTTATGAACACGATGACTCACAAATGCAAAGAACTAGAAGAATGAAATTCGGTATGAGGGTTTTGCACCAAAATTGTAGATTTCTATCAAATTTTCGACAAAATCTGTCGAAATGAAGTCTGTCTGTCCTTCGGTGTGTACGTGAACACGATTACTCAAAATCGCAACTAGCTAGATAGGTGAAATTTGGGATATAGTTTTATCACAGGAATTGCAATTTTGTATCACATTCCGGACCATATCCATCATGGGACTGATTGTTTGTCGTTATGTCTAATTCTGTTCATGTGAACGCGGTGGATCAAAAACGTTGCTATTAGATTGATAAATTTTAGCGTGTGATCTTTACTTCCAAATTGTAGATTCGTATCAAATTTTGGACCAATCTGTCTAAGGGAGAAGGTCTAAAATGCGTGCTCGATTCTCTTCAATGTACTGCGAAACTAAATACAAAACGCCTCATAGATTTTAAGTATATGAGGACTTCAAGGGGAGATCACTTCTGTTTGTTATTAACGAAATCTTCAATTCCTTAAATATAAATTAAAAATTAAACAAATTTTCGAAATACTAAAGCTTGAACGCCGGCTCAGTTTAGTAACATGGACTCAAACAATTAATATAAATTGAACAATATTGTGGAAAATGATTGAAGACAACGAATTATACTTTTCATAGCTGCTCAGATATGAAGCTATCCATCATCTTTATGGGTCTCACAATGTCTGGTGTCAGAGTTTCCAAATGAGGATTGAGAGTTGTAGACCCGATTCTACGGAAGATATGGATGTATTTGGGTTTCATGCATACTAAATTTGTCTTCCGAGATCAAACATCTTCGCGTTGGCGTGCAGAGAAATTTTGGAGAGTCAAACACCTCTCAGAGCTGGTCCACCAGATTATTATTTACAAAGAAATCAATTCATGTGACGTCACATTCACATGGCAAACGTATGGGGCGGTGAGTCATTATGCTTAGATAAATGGTCCCGTGTATTATTCCGATGTATTTAAAAATTGATACATAGGGTGTTCTTAAGTTACGTTCCCCTTTTCAGAGTTACCAACAGCCATAACCATTCATCATAAAAGTGTGAAACTTTTTTTATGACTTAATGAAAGGAAGGGAAAAATATTTAACAAATAAAAAAATTGGGTCTCAATATGGTCACCAGAGGGAGTATTACATTGAAAACCCATGCTAAGTAAGCAATTTTTTTTTGACGTGATGCAATATCTATTATAAAAACCTACAAACATATTGAAGAGAACTTGTTTTCAGCATACGCGCAACTTACAGTCTTGAGTGTTAAGAGGTCAAACTTTGTTAAGTATTTTAAAAAAAAATCAAAACGCTAAATTCGAATCCTATGGAAATTTCTGACTGTGAAGGAGCTTCAAATAAGTCCAACCATTGTTAAAGTCAACGAAAAATGAGAATGAAAGTTGAAGAAACATGATCGTTATCTGTTCATCCTGGAGTAGAAAGGAAAACTTTTTTCTGCAGAAGCAGTAGAGAAGATTGCTGTTCAAGTAGAGAATTGCAAAGCCGCAAACTTTTAGGCTAGCATCAGTGTCAGCAACAAGTTCTCCGCGAATGTTTCTAAGTCATGGCTAATGGATAATCAGCCATATCGAAAAAAACTTGCATGTGTGTACTATGACTTTTAACGGTATTTGCCCTCTGATGGCCATATTTGGAACTATTTTTTTAAATTCTCAGAAGCCTTTTCTTGTCCCTTTAATAAATCATTCACAAAGTTTTACACTTTTCTGATGAATGGCTGCGTCTGTAGGTAAGTCTCGATTATGTTTCCAGATGGAAAATCGAGTATGTAATTGGGAAAAGTAATTCCTCCCTTTGAACAGATAGGACTACATTTCGACATATATCTACAATTTTAGTGAAAAGATTAAACGTTAAATTTCACCCATCCAGCTTGTTGGGTTTTTAAGTTCACATGTTTATATAACACGGTCAGACAGACAGATAAACAGGCAGAATTTAAAAAGAGATTTTGGGGATCTAGAGATTAATAAAACGTCAAAATTTAAAAGCCGAGCATTTTTAGTATTATAAAGAATTTTCTTGGGCTTAGTTTCAGTAATAAATTATTAGAGAAATGAAGAGGCGAAATGGAAAGATTTTCTAGGCAACTTGAGATTCTTACCTCTCGGATGAGACTTTTAGGGTATCCTAAGTACTCCTTTACGACGTTGAACGTCATGTATCCCATGAAGGCAGCTGAAAATACGACAGCAAAGAGCCATAGGTAACGCCTGGCTGTCGATTTGGCATTGACCACGTAAGATACGCCCGCAGCCGACACTTTATAAGCAAGGAACTCTTTCGCCAAGTTGCGAAGGATTTTCTGCGTTTTTAGAGACCTCTTGGAGAACAAACAAAAGGAAGTGGATTAATTATATTCATTGTTTTATCAATGATCTTACACTGATATTTTCAGAACCAAAACTTACATGAAAGAATTTTAATATCACTTACGTAAGTTGCATTAGAACGCAGAGTTGATCTTGAAGACTTTCTCCACTTTTTCTTTGGACGTTTTTTAACTGGGTCATTGATATCAGTATCTGTGAAGTTCTCCATATTTATAATGCAGTGCCTAATGCAATAAAATTGTCATTAAGCAATTTTAGAATCATGACAAAAAATTAATACACTTATTATTGTCATATGCATAGTTTTTATTAATCGTACCTGGTGCATTTTAAATCCTCTGTGATTAAACATAGTGTGTTAGAACTAAGTGTTATAGACGTTTGGTGGTAGTAGTGATGGTGCATATATGTGTTTGAGAGGGGAGGGAGTCTGCGTCGTCCTCGTCATCTGGCTAAGGTAAAAGAAAAAAAGTCTTCTAATTACTGGGTCTTATCCAAAATAGTTCTCGTGGAGTTTTAAAACAAGCTTTAATCATAACTAAAGTCTACTGAATATTTTCGTAATTCATTTACTGACTCAAAATTAAACTGCACAATTTTATCAATTTTTGATTTAGAATATGAGGTCGATTTACAACTTACACTTGTTTAGTGGTTATTAAAGCAGTTAAAGAGCTTCAAAACAAGTAGTTTGCTGTTCTTATTAGAGCATGGCTTTAGACTTTAAGAAGAGGATCTGTTACTATTGCAAAAAAATGAACTCGATTATATTAAAAAAGAAATCGCATCAAATTATTAGAACATATGGAATTGACAAAATTTCTTGATGTTTCTTTGCAGGAAAACATTATAACTTTAGATATCATTGTTTTTCTATCAGAATGTTGGCTGATTTTATTTTCCTGACAGAAAGGATGAAACAGCTCGAATCTTTGAAGTAAATCATAAATTATTAAAATAATAGTAATAAATATAACTTATTAAATACAATAAAAATATTTATCTCAAGATGCATATTCAGTCATCGTATATGAATAAAAATTTGATCTTTAATGTGCGATTTTATTTGTTTAAAAATTATCTTCGTAGAAAATAAAGTATTTTTCAGTTATGTCGAAATAATTTGATTTACAAAAATGAATGTCTTTTATTTCACTAGAAATTCTCTTCGATAAACTATGAACAATTTAGATAGGTTTTGTTCCAAAATTCAATATATAAACAATTTAAAACAAAGCATTTGCCACACACAGGAAGAAAAAAGTCAAGTTCGTGAAAACTGTTATTGGCTACCGAAACTTTAACCAAACTATCCAAATTTAAATTCTTTAATAATTTTGTCATTAAGGGTATCTGAAAGACATTCGCTTATATTGTAGAACTTACCAATATTAAAATAATGAAATCAAGGAAAATGATATTCTAAAGGTACTTGTTAGCATGGCATAACAGAGAAAAGTTATACAGTTTTCATGATTTATTAACTTTATTGATTAAGTTGCGTTGTCTACTTGATTATTAAAAAATAAATTAACAGTAAAGGCGCATGCCAAAGGAGTCAATTCATGCTTATTTGTAAGACGACTGTTTAATTTTGAAATGTATCGCTCATCTTACAGGAAGAAAAAAAGACTTAATGTCACAGCACAGCGTAGGTCAATATGCAGTTAGATTTTAGATGGATTACGTCTGTCATGTGATTATGACATCACATGAATCGAATCCATTATGCCGATGGTGACTTCTGAACAGAGAGACTTCCTAATATTATCGGGTATAATTGAAATGAGCTTTCAGGATATTAAGAAACGATCAGGTTCAGTCAAAGATATTCCACTAAAATTAACTCTTAGTGAAAGGTACTTATGTCTTTACTGTTCCGAAAGGTACTTAAGGTAAGTGCTTGGATAAATTCGCAAGAAACCATACAGCTTGCTGTAAACTTACTATAAATTGATTTTAAAAACTTCAATGAATAATAATTACGTCCAATTCACGTGCCAAAAAGTCTAGCAAAACAATATCAAAGTATATAAGGATACTTATGTTCCAGTTCTCTCTTTCATTGTACAAGAGATGCTCAAAATCTGTTTAATTTCTGTAAAACAGAGCTGATGTTATTCATAAAGAGATCGCCACTACTTCATCTGTTTTCATCCATTTATGAATAACAAAAATATTTATGCAGAAACTTGTTGACAATACACCAATATATCAAAATTTTGGGTGTGGCCTGATCAGAAAAAAAGGCAACAATATTCATTTTGTTCTACATGGCACATTTTTCATCATCTATACGCTGATCTTAATAAACAAGCTATATCAAAAGAGCACTCGGGACATATATGGAAGACCCAATTACCGGTCAGGTGACTTTCATGTCAAAGAACACGAACTTATTGTGAATGGAAGGATGGATCGTTGTGTATTCTGGCGCTAATCGATAGGAAAATCGCCTATGAAACGTCTTGAAGGGAAATAAGCCAGGGGGCAAAAGGTGCAAGACCACGCAAATTGCGAGGAATGAGGGAAAAAAGCGCAAAAACTACATTGCACTTTGTATATTGATCGCTCTTAAAAGGGATTCTTGTTTGCTAAATAAACTTATTTTCCCATCACGACTGCTTCCATTTTAAAAGCAATTAATGACCACGTGTCAAGGTTTCTATATGCGAATTGCACGGCAGGTTTCGCTTAGGAAATTTAATTCTGTTAATTGTGTGGAGAAAGCAAACATTTTGTTAAGGAAAAATACTGACATAAACAGAGGAAGGAAACCTTTGCCAAGTAAAAAATTTTTCATAAGTAAAAATTTAATTCATAAATCAGATTGATTCGATTTTCACCATTGCAGATAAGTCCTTGACATCAATATGTAAAAAGAAAGTTAAATGAACTACTTCCATTGGCGAAGATGCCTTTTAAACATCGAGAGGAATGGATAAGTTTTAGGGCTATAAGGGTTCGAAATACAAAACTACTAATGCTGTTTAACAGTTATAAAATTGCTTATTGACGCTACAATAATCAAGATTAAATTTAAAATATTAATAAATTATGTATATGTTATTAAGCTTAATAAAACTCTCGTGTTTGAATCTTATCTATTCATTAACAGTGTATTGCGTTAACATATGTAGCAGTTAGTGAAATTAATATAATCTGAAAGAGGCATTTGAGTAGACTTCTAATTATCTCGAAATAAAACCCAGTTTAAAATATTTTCTCCATAAATGCCATCTTGTCAAAGGAAGTTCTTTACAAAAGCATCTCCTGAACATGTTAGTTTTTAAATCCAATGTTGACGGGAAAAAAATAGTCCATATTCTCAAATTCGTATCATCAATATCTTTCATTCAGTGCCAACATGACAATATATCAGAGCCTTCTCTAAGTTAACATACTCTAGACTAGGAATCAGCAAACTTTTGAAACAGAAGAGCCAAATCTGTCCCTCACTGCATTTTTTAAATAATTATTTGAGAGTTGTGAATGCATTTTTATAAATAAAATAATATTACAGCAACTCCATCCCAACTTTTACTAAATATAGAACTCGCACTTTAAAGAAAATTATATATCGCCTTTTTCTTAATGTTGAAATTTTAACGTTCATAAACAAAATTAAAATTAAATCCAAAAAACAGTCGATGTTTGTTGAAAAATAATAACTTACTTTGTGTCCGATATGTTTAAAAGTAATTACTTTTGAACCCTAATTTCATAATTTATTCCACTAGCAAAACGTATTTATTGGCGAAAATCGCTCTCTCTTTGACTTCAAATCATATTCTCAAAATTATAAAAAATTAAATCAAGAAGACATTTAAAAAATAAGACGTGGCGCAATCTATCTTCGGCGATCGAGGTCTCTCTGGTGCAGTGGTTAAGGCTCCTGGTTGATAACTGAGTTATTCCAGGGTTTCGAATCCAAGGTTTGTATGCGTGTTATCTTTTTGCTACTTGTTTGCAATGAACTTGACTCGACAAGTTTACAGCAAGTTTGACGCATGGTGACTTCGTCGCTTCTGAAAACTTGTTTTAAACTTGTTATGACCTGGCGGTCTTGTCGTGTCAAACCTGCTGCAAATTTGCAGAGCAAGACTGCTGCAAACTAAAATTGCTATCTGGGAAGTTGGGATCAGAATTTTTTTTCCTTAATTTACCTTTCATTATTAGATACCATAGCTCACACAAATATGTAGAACCAAAGATACTGAGAACACAGTGTGAAGACGTGTGTTTTACCGTTGGAG
The DNA here is from genome assembly GCA_013235015.1 of Araneus ventricosus. NCBI lineage: Eukaryota > Metazoa > Arthropoda > Arachnida > Araneae > Araneidae > Araneus > Araneus ventricosus. The sequence continues at coordinate 7,596 of BGPR01019437.1, forward strand.
AATAAATAATGCGGTTCGGTAGGAACTATTACCAGCGCCAGATGCTTTTCACTTGAAAAACAGTGCTCTTCGACGGCTCCTTCAATATTCATTTCCTTGAGCATTTTAAATTCAAAATTTTATAGGTTGAAGGCCTCATTTACACAACCAATTAGCTAAATATGTGTCACGAATCGTAGTTTGCCTAGCCTGCTTTAGACTTTTGTACAAATTTGGATTTCGGTCAAATCGCTACTGAACCCGCAACCTTCTGATCACAAATATGAGATTTAGAGTCCGGTCGAATTGTGCTTTGACATGGAAAAAATGCATAGCAGCAGTTTTGTTGCTTTAAATTACTGGATTGGTCATACAAAACATGCCACTATATCAAGCACACTGATTTCGCATCGAATAGTGGAGGAGGGAGTTGAGACATTTCGACTTTTCGCGTTTAAATAAAAGGGGTAGTAATCTGATTTAAGAGACATCTTTGCAAATCTACTAAAGTGGTATACAAAGGGTATAATATCTGATAATATAATCAAAATATCTGGTAAAAATTTCAGATCGATATCTTCACCTTTTTTCTAAAAATTAAACTTTGTGGGGGAAAAATTGCGGATCGTTGAGAAAGGCTTGTAGTCATTATTCAGAAAAAGTAAAGAAAATTAAATTTGGAGATAAAACGTTAACTTCAAATTTAATTTTCACTGCCTTCGGAACAACGACCATTTGGAAGTGTTGAACAACAATTTTAGAATAGTATTTTTTTCCCTCTCCGAATTCGGACATATAGATAAATGCCTAGAGGTGTTTTTCGACGACGCTTTCTTTTTTTCGACTAAGTCGAATTTTTTGTTTTCATATCCGCATTATTTATGCAGATATCGATCTGAATTTTTACCAGATATACCCTCCTATATAATATGCTCTTTAGAGGAAACGAAAAAAATTTCGCCCAAATTAAAAAAGAAAAACAGATAAAAATAAAATAATGAAATTTTTTTTCAAAAACTTCATTTTTTAAAATTAATATTTAGTCATGACTTAATTAAGTTGCCTTAACGTTCGATGGTTCATCTTATAGTTTTCTTTAACGAATATAACTATCTTATTTAAATTTTCATGCAATATTTTCCATATTTTGATAACAATCGTCTGAATTATTTCTCAAGATGTTTGCAAATGTAATTGTGTGTGTATTAAAGTCCGTTTTGAAGGAACACGAGGCTATTTTGAGATGGACCTCGTAATTTTGAACCGCGGTCAGATAATGTGGACGACACCTGAGCGAGCACTCCCTCGCCAAGCTCCCACACCACACCAGCGGGTGGACGTTTGACTACTACGTATGCCTTAATGTGCAGCGGGCCAAATACAGGGCAAATCTTTGGCGGGTTTCGAACCCTCGTGCCCCAAAGCCGGAACCTCACCACTAGGCCACCGCATCCTCTTACAAATGCGTGCATAATCTTCTTCATCGTCCAATACTGAGTGCTTTGCGCGGTACGATCATGCACCGTAAACAGATAAACAATTACTAAATAAAAAAAGGATTTGAAATGAAAATGTTTCGTTACTTTTATTTTTATAAAAAAAGAGGAATTTTTAATATGTTCATAAATTTAGCTCTCCTTCTAAATTATTTTCATTTTTTGTACAAATTGTTGTGTTCTGTTCCTCCATCAAATAATTTTCATTTCGACGTAATTAAACCGTTTTCCCAGCAATGTTGTGCAAAAGACTTCTAAGAAGTTTGAGATTTATGAAATGACTAGCTTATATACCCGGCGTTGCTCGGAGTAGAAATATTTTCAAGTCTAAGTACTTATAACACTTTAAACTTAATTAAACAGTTTTTCACTGTAACGTCTTTCGTTGATTTTCTTTTGCCCTCTCCTGTGTCTATGACCTCTCGGTCAGCAACTAAACTACCATCTTCTTTTTGTTTCCGTACTTTGAACCACTTCACACGAGTCTGACAATCCTTGGAATTCCATCTTCCCATCATTGCTACCGAGACGACAGAAATATTGCATATCATGTTTTTCATGGCCTCATATACTTCTTTTTGGTGTTTGTGTGCCTGACCGGAAGCATCATTCCTTCTTTCTCGCACTAGGCCTCTTTCTTCGGTAGGAACGGGACTCGGTTAACCTTTAATGACTTTACATACTGATAGTGGCGTAGCGAGGGTTAATTTTTGTTATTTAATTAAATAAATAAAAATCTAATTCGAATTTTAAAATATTTTTTACGGAGTTAGCTCCCTCTTTTGCTAATCCATCACTGTGCCAAATTTGATCGTCGTAAGTCCAACGGTGCGGGCGTGCATAAAGAACCAAAAAACGAACACACACACATACTTTCCTCTTTTTTATATATAGATAAAATGTATTCGTTGTTGTAGTCGTTAAATAATAAAAACAGGCCGAATTATATTCTAATTTTCATTTTATTATGGGAGAGTGACGGACATACGTGCATCTTAGTTGAAGCTTTTAAGCCAAAAAAGAACAGAAAATCCCTGCTTTTTCTCAGGTAGGGATTTAACAGACAGACACGTAATCAAAGTGAAGGGAATAATAGCTATTTTTAGTATATTACGTAAGTGTTTTAGGGAAAGTGCATGGTGTCAAGGAGTCGCTGATTTCGCGATTTGTGCGAGCGTGTAAACGATTAAAATATTCCTTTAATAATAAATATGCCAAGACGAGAGATTTAATATACCTCCAGCGCGGGAAATAGAACGAAACTGGAGTTTAAGAAAAGTGATTTTGGAATACATTAAGACTTTAAAATATATAATATTAGAATTTGAAATAAAATTAAGTGAGATTATTACATAGATATCAACAACAGATATTTTTAAAGCAAATATTTGTATTTTAATACGTAAATGTGTAAATCAACATGTGAGTTCTCATCGTATTGTGTAAAAGATAATCGTATCAATGTCATAATAAAATCTGACTTCTCATTTTCAGTTATATTCTTGTTCACTGGATATAACCGAATCAATCAATGGTTATAAAAATATAAATTTAATAATGATTAAAATTTTAAATGCATTCACAGAAAATTTATGAAAAAAACAACACAGAACAACTTAAAGATTTAAAAATGAACCTTCTTATATTTGCTGTCTAAAGTACATTTCGCATTTGCTTTAAAAAAATTACACGAAAAAGTTTTGAAAACAAAATTCAAAACAAAAGTTACACATCGGATTGTAGAAATGCATGTTGGGAATGAAAGCATATGACGTCACCTGCCGCGAGGAAGGTCACGCACCAGCCAATGAAACTGCAGCAATGCATTCTGGGATCGTCCGGAGAAACTCTCGCTGTTAAATCTCGCCAGCAAAAAAACCTGTTTGAACTGATCAGGGAAAATGAATTTAAAAAAAGAAAAAAAGTTATTTTAACCTTCTTGTTTTAAATCCGACAGAAACTTTCCAGTTATAAGCTGAAAAAAATGAAAATTATAGAGATGTTAGAACGTCAGATGCGAGAATTTGAAGAAATCTTATTAAAAATTACCATAAAAGTGACTACGTATTTTTCAAAAATTTCTCAAAATTCAGTAAATTACGTTAGAAATTCAATATTAACTTATTAGAACAGAAATCGCTTGTTCTTTCCGATGGTGTAACTGTTGCTTTCGTACAATTATTCAAAGCCATGCTATTGAGAAATGAGTGCGAAAAATCACCCAAAACAACACAAAATATTAAATAAAAAAATTTCTAGATTAAATTTTAAAATTACGGCTTCGAGGTGCATTCAGTCACCATTACAACTACCTGTGTGCCAAATTTCATGGCTGTAAGTGCGATAGATTCGTCTGGACATCGCGGACACACACACGCGCACAACATTGCTTTTTATAAGTATAGATATCTGTCGCGCGCCCCCCCCCCCCCCCTCCTATTGCCTACACCTGTCAGCCTCTGCGGAGAGGCACTGAAATAAAATATGCCTCATAAGCTTGTATTAGCAATAAGTTAGCAATACACATTTGGTTTTAATTAAAAATTTTCCTAACAGAATGGCTTGCATAAATATTTTTTTTCTAACATCACACTTCAATTTTTTTTACACTGGGGGACAAAAAAATTTTTTTTTTCTTTAGCCACGGAAATTGTATCGGTTTTAGGGTATCTTAAGGCTGCTGATTTCAAAACTAATTTTACTTTTGCCGAATTGGCTCTAGTTTTTGAAATAATGCATATTGTCAACATTTCAATCATGTCTGCTATAGGATGGGCCGTAAAAAGTCAATTTTTTTTCCATGTCGGTACACAGCGGAAAAATTTGCGAATTGGGAAAAATAAAACTTTGAAAAAATTGATTAAATTGATTGATATGTACCGCTCTCACATGGGCCTTAAAAGTCCTAAAAAGTGGAGAATTTAGACTCTTTTCCATTAATTTTTAAAATTTTAAAAATTTCTCTTAATCTCTTTATTATAGCAATAGATGTTAAGTACTCAACTTCTTAAGAGTAATAAATTCTATTTTATCAAAATAGGTCTATAATTTCCTGTCACAGATTCCTTTCAAAGTTCTCAAAAATATGTGAAATTACTTCAATATGCAAGTTTTAGTTCCTACTCAACATCATAATCTTAACGCATCATTTTGTCGATGAAACGAAGCAGGTTAATGTATGTGCGTAGCAAAAGGTTATTTAGGTCTAAAAAATATCGAATTTATTTATTTTCTTTGTTTAGGGTATCACTTTCAAAACTAAGCTCCAAAACTAGAATATTATTTGTTAGTTCAGGAACATATGCCAAGAATACAGAAAGTAACAAAAATTAACACACCTTTAAGAAAGAACCTCGGCTTCCAAGGTATCAAAGTAATGGAATAAAGATATCAAGGGAGGTGGGATACACCTATGGTGGCACATTACTACTAGAGACTCCAACGCGAAACTTAAACAATTCATTTCTTTATTTCATTCATTAATATTGTTTTAAATGTTATTCTTTAACACAGATTTTAAGTGATTCCTGCATAGATTTATCTTGTGACTTATATTGATTGCTCTTTAGGATTAAGTTGATTTATTGCAGTGATTTAATTTTATTATTGATTTATATTTGAGACAGTTTCGATGTGATTTGAGTAGTGCGGACGAATTGTTATAGAAATTTAATTTTCACTTTATCCCAAAAACTGGAGTCAATCTGATTAAAAGAATGCCAGATTTGGAATCAGCACCACGAATTTACTCTAAAATCATTGGAATATCATTGGCAAATACCGATGTTGACCAGTGTTATACATGAAAATGATTTGATTATTATAGGGTGGCTATTTTACTGTGCAAGAAAATGAATAAGGGCAATCAAGCGTTTCTAAATTCTTGTGTAATAAAATGTTGACTTACACTCTGTCTTTTTTGCAGGAAATACATAAAGCATTCAGTGTTCGCTCTTCTGGGGCCTTTCGATGCATGTCTGTGATGGATAGTTTGTAAAGTCTACAGCTTTTGTTTTCATTGTTATGCGATCAAGTGAAACAAACCTTCAAGGCTGAAATAATCCATGTATTTGAATGAGTAGCTTCTATACCTGTATGAAGCACTTGAAAAGTTCTTTTAAGGACAGTTGATAACAGTTCGAAATATAAATCGACTTATATTATTGTCCACATTAGTAAAAGACCATCAACGTATTGACATTTTTATTTCTTTTTCTCAAAGTTTACCATTTTCCACTAGATTCAATTATGAATTTATTCCATGGGGAAGATTTAACTAATCATGGAGATGCAGCGCTTAAAAAAGTCAGAGAAAGGAAATATTCTAGATTAAAATATTGATTATTCTGCTTTTATGTCAGTCAGAATTAATTTCGGTATGAAAAGTAAATGGTTCACTGAATATAGATTAAAGAATGATTTATTTGTATGCTCAATAAGTTGAAAAATTCATTACTGGCCCAGAAATAAATCCATTTGACCGTGAAATCACAAAGAAAAGATTCTATAAATCGATACGCATTGTGAATAAACGAATGTTAAATAAAATTTAAATTTTATTTCCTTAGATTTGACAATCATTATAACTTCATAGAATTTTTTTTTTGAATTTTTCGCTCAAAATATTCAGCAATAACATTTCACAATTCCTAATAATGACATTCATACCTTACAAAAATATATGAATCGTTTGAATAAACAATGATATACGGAAATAAATAAATCTTTTGCAATTGCAAATTTCATAAAAATCATTTGCGATGACATAAAATAAAATAACACAATAAATAAAATAGATGAACAATGAAATCATTTTCTCGTGAACATTCAGAAAGCGAAAGAACCGAAGAAAGTGCAAAACTGGAAACCCTCTGCCATTTATGCTTTTTTTTGTTTGATATGTTTATAACTCTTTTTATTATAAAAGTTAATCAGAGCATTACAGTTGCGTTTAAAATTTTGTTTCTTGTTTATGCCAGCTGTTTTCGTATTGCGATCTTTTAATTTTCTATATGTTTATACTATTCTGACAAAGCTTTAAGTCGCTAATTCATTATTCTATTTAAAAAGGCTACGCCATTGCTCTAAAATCGCGAGAACCTTCCTAATAAAATGCTTCATAAAAATGAACATTAAAAATTAATTTTAGTGCGTTTGAACAAAAAATTGTTTAAAAATGATATTCCCGAGAGAAAGAAATGTTTTTATTTCAAAGTATTCAAGCATAAGTATAAATATAGTTTAGTTATATTAACGTCCCATTTTGAAGCAACACGAAGTCTATTTTGGGACGGACCTCGTAATTTTGAACATCGGTAAGATGACGAGGACGACACCTGAGCTGGCACCCCTCTCCAAACTTCCGCACCACACCAACGGGAGGACGTTTGGCCTCCGACGTATGATTTAGCGTGCAACAGGCCCAGCACATGACGGATCTTCAGTGGAATTGGGTTTCGAACCTGGAACCCTCCGGCCGCAAATGCCGAAACCCTACCACTAGGCAACCCCAGCCTTCAGCATAAGCGTAAAGGAACCCGTTCCTGTCGAAGCACCAGGTACACTGAATGACCGGTCGCGGTAATTAATAATACTGGTACTGTGTTTTGCACAAAACAGCCTCCATTACGGAGCAACCTATGCACAGACCGTTCTCGTCATCACCGCACAGGCGACTACGATTGTTGTATCCCCAGAGGGTGCAAAAACCGGCACACTTGAGGTGCTCCCTCCCCCTTCAAAATTTTCAAGCATAAGCACAAATCGTTACCCCCGCCGTGGCTTGACATCTGGAGTCAATTGAAGAACGGCTGCCACTCGGATACAGAGGTCGGAGTCCTAATAGCCATCCCCGGCCACTGCCCAACCCCTCCTGAAGAAGGTACATTCCGTCATCGAAGTGAGGTAACTCGTACCCACACTGTTACTATATCTACCACGGAAGCGAGAACCCACTTACTTATCTGGCGAATTCTCATCCACGTACTCATGGTGCCCCCTGTGGGGAATTTTCAAGCATAAGAGTTTTCTTGAAACTCGTCATTTATCTATAATTCTACAAATGAAGTAAATTCTTGCCGACTTTTCGCATCAAATATATCTTGACAATGGATTTAATTCACGTGACGTTGAACTCGCATTAGCCCAGTAAATTTAGGCCAAAAACAGGGTCGATATAAAAGTAATTCATAAATAGCTGAAATTTTCAGGATTAACTCCTATATATATGTGTAGAACGAATTCTGGAATGTCCCCAATTTCTCATGTGAGCTTCAATCCAAAATGGCGGATCCGAGATGGACGCCGAATACTTTTGTCTTAAGTTATGTTTTTCCCCATATCCCGATCAAAAACCATCTTTTTTCAATTCTGAAAAAACTTATGAACTTTGGAATGATAGCTGTTTCGATTTATACCCAGATTTCCCTAATAAAAAATTACAAATGAACTGATAATTGATTTATTTGACGTCAAAAAGAGAAAATTTCCTGTTTCAGAATTAATTGCTGATATGTTTCGTCTCATAATATTAAAACTATCCACAAATCGAAAGAGTGATTTGAATGTTTTTGTAGTCCTAAATAAGAGGGCTGTTTTTTTTTAAATTCAAAGATCCCCTAAAAAGTGGCTGAGATATTTAATTTTTACTAAAAGGATCGTGTGATCACAAAATTCAGTTAAGATCCATGAAAATAGCAGGAGGTGTAACACAAGGCCGAGGTATGTTCTACTTTATCAAGATAGGTTTCTTCGTGCCCTTGACATGAAAAATGAAAGTATCAAAAGTCGGAAGTATCGGAAGGATTTTTGTGAAAAAGTTTTGTATCCTCAGAACAACATGTTGAATTCCGGCCTTACAAACAATCACGAGATAATTCTGACTTTGTAAAGTTATCCAACTGGCTACTGCTTCACAATCCTCTCAATATTAGTTGTCTTAAACAGTTACTAATTAATATAGCTTGTGGGTTGGTTGCTGATGATAAAACGAATTGTGACAATGCAAAATATGTTGGAGAAAAATTACTCAGCTCGATTGCAGGAGGTTCCTTTGGGGAAGTTAAACTTCAGAGGGAAAAAAGATTTATCCCAATATCTGCCACAAGTAATACATTAATAATAAGGAATGAAAGTGTGGTATTCAATCCTCTGCAGCTATTTACCAGATGCTGCTGTGCTCAAGTCAAATGAAAATTTAAGAGAAAATCTCAAATATGAATTGGCCTCACACACCCTCACTCTTTGATGAAGTTTCTTTGAGGAAGAATGCGAAATCGACTTTAGCAACTATCATTGAATCAGTTGCGCCATATGTAAAAGCACCATCAACCTATTTGGAGGATTTCTTATGCACGTATTGGCTTGGAATGAGTCTGATATCTATAGAGATATAAGCCTGAAATAGGCTAGGTTTGTACAGAAACACTTCTCTCCATATGAGGCAGTGGTTTTTGATGGATACACGTGTACTTTATCAATTAAAAGTTTAGAGAGACGAAGAAGGAGGGTGTCAAAAATATCCGCGACTATTGCTTTTGACGAAAATATGGTAGTAACGGCTAAACAAACTAATTTTTTGCGAAACTCCGAGAATAAGTTAAGGCTAATTCAAATGATGATGGGATACTTCCAGTCTGAAGGGATATGTGTTATACAGGCGAATGAGAAAGCAGATAATCTAATATGCTTAATTGCAATAAATGCATGTCAGACCAGTGCCAGATCAGTTACAGTAATAGGTACTGCTACAGATCTGTTTGCAAATCTAATTGCATGAGGTATCCCAGGAGCATCATCATATTTTTTACGGCCCCAGTCAACTAACTACGAAGAAAAATGCTACGATATTACCAAAACACAAGAAGCTATTGGGCCAATAAAGGATACCTTTCTCTTTCTGCTTTCAGCCACTGGATGTGATACCACATCTGCAATATTCAGAAAGGAGAAATCTACAGCTTTCAAGCTGATAAAGGAAAATCAAGAACTATGTTCTTTGATATCACAGCTCAGCATTCCTCAACTTGATCCCCAAAAGGTCATTGAAATTGGAGAAGTATTTCTGAAACACCTTTTTGGAGGAAAACAAATTAATTCTCTAGATGACCTACGATACATCAGCTACAATAAGGAAGTAACTAAAACCCTCTCTTCAAATTTAACCTGCAACACTTCCACCAACAATTGCGTCTTGTTTATCTTCAAGTCCAACAGTGGCTGGGGAATAACATGGATCCTAGTGAATGGGGATTGGTCATGAAGGATGGTAGATTGAATACAGCGCCTTCAATGCTTCTTGCAACTTCCGAAGAACTTTTACAATTAATATCTTGTAACTGCAAAATAACTTTGACTAGAGACTGTGGCGCAAGATGCCAGTGCAAGAAGGAGACCTTCACTGTACAAAGTTTTGTACCTCATTCTTAGGAGAGACATGTAAAAATTCAGCTTATCCTACTAGCGGTTTCGATGCTGATGATGACGATGAATGACTGGCTTATATTTTTTGATTTATGAACAGCAAACTAAATTTTGTTTTGATTCTTGTATCATTACTATTATATTACATTTCATCATCATTTAAGTTTTTTATGGTAATAAATAAAATAAAGTGCTGCAAATTATGTTTTTAACTTCAGTCTTTTTATAAAAACGCACATACTTTCTTTCTATATGTATTTCTCTCTCTTACTCAGCGTATAACGCTTATTGAAAATTGCAGTCGTATTTTTGTGTTTTTCTCCTAACACGTACATGCACTAACAACTTCTCACTCCGAAGCTAGAAATCTGCTGCTTTATTCCAGAAATAGTGTAATATCTCAGCCATTTTTAGTGAATAATTTTTTAAAATTTACATTTGGAAATTCCTTACAAGAGATTCCTTAATATCTTCACACACAGCATTTTTTTGATTAATTGATGCTTGCAACTTATGAGCTCTGCTAAAAACTTAGAACATAGAAATTTCAGGATTAGATGTCAAAAGAATTAATATACTCTCATATATATTTTTTATTGATTTTTTATGGTATATATCATAACAGTAATCCTTGTAGAGCATGCAGTTTTTTTTAAATTGAAAAATGTTTATTTTAAAATTAAATATGAGCAAAAAGAGCTTGGTGGCCTTATTGGATCCGCCATTTTGGATTAAATCTCATATGAGAAATTAGGGGACTTTTCAGGATTCTTTCTACATGTAAGGAGGAACTAATCCGCAATTTTTCAGCTAATTGTGAATAACTTTTATTTCAAACCCTAAATTTTCTGGGCTACATGACAAAATGTCATTTAACTGCATGTTGTGAAATTAAATTGGCGCCCTGTACTTGATGTTTATTGCATGAGCATAAATTCCTTTTATATTTAATTCTTGGACTGATTGCTCCTCCTGTCGCAACACAGCATAAGACATTGTTGTTTTGGCATTCTTGTTTTGTACAACATTTGTTAGATTCTTATATTTCATTTTGTAGCTATTCTGTGCTATTGTAATTTCCAAACCAGCAGTGTTTCAATGAGCTAGTGACATTACTAGGTTCCCTATTTCATTCCTAGAGATTTCATCACTAATTTAGATACGAATTTTACAAATATTTTTAAATTGATTGTCTTTATTCTTAAATTGTTACCTACGATAACTATTGTTAAATCTTAAACCAGCGGGAGTGTTCTCCCCTAAACTTTCTCGTATACTTCCCCCAAAAGGTGCCGTTTCTCCTTCCCCCGCGTGGCTAAAAAAATTCGAACCTACTGTTATCCAGAATCCAATGACTATCAGAAGGTTTTTCATTATAATGATTGAAAAATATCGAAGTAAAGAATTCAAAAGAAAAAATTCAAAGGTGTATTATACAGGCCGACAGACGGTCAACCCTTCGACGGATTTGGCCCAAAATTTTATTTGGACCTACATTCATGACGATAAAACTGTGCACCAAATTTTATCCATCTAGCTATTCAAGTTTTTGAGTTATAGTGTTCACATGACTTCGGACATACAGACAGACAGACTTCCCGTTGACGGATTTTGTCCAAAATTTGATAGAAACCTACAAATTATGCTTAAAGACCACATACCAAATTTCATCCACGTAGCTCTCATAGTTTTCGAGTTATCGTGTTCACAGACAGACATAATTCCAAAATTGTGTTTTTCGGACTCAGGGAGGTCTAAAACGTGGAGATTCGTCAAAATCTCGAGTTCGAATTTTTTGACGATTACAATACTTTCTCTTTGTATACTTCGTATACAAGAAAGCAAAAATTGTCTTTATTCTTGAATTGTCAACTATTGTAATTCTTGTTAAATTTTTTAAAAAATCGTATTTCTTCTTATATTATCAACTATTGTTAAATCTTAAACTGTTTTATTCTTAAATTGTCGCATAAAATAAAAATTTATGCTATTTTTCCACTGCAAATCTAGTTTTCCATTTTCCCCATAAAATTAATATGTGTACCCGGTTTTACCTCACTAGTGGGGTAAAACCGGGTGGTTTGACCTTATAACAAGAAAATCATTCGTAAAAAAAGTAGCAAAACTATGAATTTTCGTGAAATATATATTGTAATCTGATAAATAATGAATATTTTAGGAAAATTTGTCAAGCTCTATGTCTAATAGTTTAGCTCTAACAGTCCTTCGAGTCTTAGGTATCAGGTTTCACCCCATTTTTCCCCTACATGTACTGGAATATTGTCGAAAAATTCGATTTCGAGATTTTCATGAATCTTTACTTTATAGACCCCCACTGAGTCCGAAAAATATAACGTTTGAACTTATATCCTTATATTCGTGTGTATTTGGACATGATAATTCAAAACCGCAATGAGCTAGATGAAGAAATTTTTAAAATATGGCATTTAAACCAAAGTTGTTCTGTATCTATTTTTGAGCCAAATCCACCAACGGGAAGATTTTCTGTCCATTCGTATGTGTGTGAACAGCATCACTCAAAAACGAATCGAGGAAAATGAATGAAATGAAGTGAATGCAAAATGAAAGGATGAAATTATGTATTTGGACTTGGTTCAATTTCCAAGTTAGTCTTAGTTCACGTTGTAGAACTGCTTTAAATTTAGGACCAAATTTATCAAAGGGCAGAGGTACTTTTCCAAGATACTCGAAAGAGAAGTACTTGATGTTCCTCACTACACTAAGAAGTTACACAAAACAGCATATTTAACCAGCGGGAGTGGTCTCCCCTAAACTTTCTCGTATACTCCTAACACATGTAGAGAAAACTAGAATAATAAAAGGCGTCAAATAAACTTCCGTCGCAAGTAAACCAAAGTTGGAACCACGCGTGGTTTGAAGGATCAAAACAAATTCAAATCCTCTGCTCATTCTTTTGCGCAACAGGACCTGGCGAAACTCCCTAAATGTTTGCTTCCTTACAAAATCACTCCAGAATTTGTTTTTGGCAAACTGCCAAGTTTCGAAGCGTCCCTTCCTTGCACAGGCATTGCCACTAGTAGGCATGCGCAGGGAGTTAGTTTCAAAACTGAACAAGTATGCGATTATACAGACCGACAGACAGTCAACCCTTTGACGGATTTGGCCCAAAATTTTATACGTACCTACATTCATGACGATAAAACTGTGTATAAAATTTCATCCATCTGGCTTTTCAAGTTTTTGAGTTATAGCGTTCGCATGACCCCGAACATACAGACAGACAGACTTCCCGTTGACGGATTTTGTCCAAAATTTGATATAAACCTACAAATTATGTTTAAAGACCACATACCAAATTTCATCCCCGTAGCTCTAATAGTTTTTGAGTTATCGTGTTCACAGACACACACACAGACACACATACAGACACACACACAGACACACACACAGACAGACATAATTCCAAAATTGTGTTTTTCGGACTCAGGGAGGTCTAAAACGTGGAGATTCGTCAAAATCTCGAGTTCGAATTTTTTGACGATTACAATACTTTCTCTTTGTATACTTCGTATACGAGAAAGTAAAAAGGAGTTACACCGCATGTATTGTCCCTCACGTCCATGGAAAATATTATGCACATTTTTAATTATACGGAGGATGTTCGCACATTTTTTAGACGATTTCGTTTCGCTGTAAGAAAAATTCTTCTGCGTGGAAAAATTGATTTTCACAACAGTTACATTTTTGAAAATATAAATTATCGCATGCTACCTAAAAGTTTTGTTTGCATGCAAAATGGTGCTTTTAACACATTCAATGCCACCGACGCACTGGCGCGTCCAGAACCTATTATCTAATTATATTACCCCTTTTCTACTGTAGTTAAGAGATGGCAGAGAAGAGGAAATCTAATTAGATATATGGTTCGAATCTCAGGGGTGAATAATGGCAGCGAATGTGATGGAAGGCTACATTTTTACTTTTTCCGAAGAGTGCAATTTTTATTCAGTTATTCAAAGACGCTATGAAATCTATGGATGATGGATATCTTAGATCCCGATAGGTAGTACAGTTAATAAGAAAGGAAAAAACCGTCAAAGTCTGGCTTCTAGTGGAAAAATTATTTCAAATTCGGATCCAAAGAGAAAACACAATACTTCGAGTCTTGCAAAGGTGAGATTAAGGTTAAAAGAAAAAATTTTAAGTCAAAGATTTGTTGCAAAATCATTGAAATGCTCAGGTATCAACTGTAAACAAAATTCTTAACACTGATTTGAATCTTAAAAGCCCCCCCCCCCGGGGGAGGGGAGGGGGGGGGGGGGGGGGTGCTCCACGTCATATAGGTGAAAGCAAGACACGCTGCAGAATTGTTTAGGAAAAGCATTTATCTGGAGAAAAATGGAAAAAATGTTGTAATAATAGAAGAAGCTTGGGTCTATTTAAATGAGTGCTAGAAAAAAGTTCAACTTATTATCGTCAAAGAAAAGAAAAAATCTTAAAATATGGTTCAAAGAATCTAAAGAAAGTTTTCTAAGGGATTTATGATTGTTGCTAGTTTTTCATATAATGAAAAAATAAAAGTAAAGAGAGTGGAGAAAAATGTTCGAATCAACTCCATGCTATCAGAAGCATATTTTATCGCTAATCTTCAAATATGAAATAACGTCTCTTTAACCACAATGCCATCAATCAGTACAATTGCATCATGACAAAGCAAGCAGCCATACATCACAATTCACTATTAATTTCCTGGAAGAAATAGAACAAGAAATCAGTTTTAAGACTATACCCTTTACTGATATTCCTGCTTAATCATCACCCGTGAATTTTTGTACTTTTGACTTTTAAAAGGCACATTATCCAATAGTCGACCTACAATCCTTTGTGGACTTTGGAAAGCTCTTCAAGTGGAATGGGACAAAATACCTCTTCTAATACTACAAAAGACATTATTGTCATGGAAGTTGTGACGTAGAAAGATTTTTAAGAATAAGAGCTATCAAACTGAACATTTAAAACACATAAAAATTATGTACAATAGTTCTGTAAATACCATAAAAATCGTCTAAAAAGGTACGAATAACCTCTGTATGCTTTATTTACCCGCAATTTGCCACTCCCTCTAGTGAAAATATTAAATTTTATTTGTTTTATTTTATTATATTATATTATTTATTTATTTTATTTTATTTGTTTGTGTACGAGTTAACGAGGCTGCAACTAAAAACATTAAAAAAAATATGGAAATCCGAGAAAACTTAGTATAGCAATCAATCTGACACAATGGAATAGATATTTTTAAATTTTAAGGTGGCTAAGAAATGGCTTTAAGAAAAATAATTTCTTCAGACAAAAGTTTCCGAAGCTATCGACTGAAAACGTTGCAAATCAACAGTGACAAACCGAGAATGGAAAAGGCAACTTTGATTAGTTTAGTTTAGTTATATTAACGTCCCATTTTGGAGGACAATTTTGGGACGGACCTCGTAATTTTGAATCGCGGTCAGAAGACGAGGACGACACTTGAACTGGCATCCCGATCTCCAAAATTTCGGACAACACCAGAAGGAGGTCATTTGACCCACTACTTATGATGTAGCGTGCAACAGGTCTTCAATGGAATCGGGTTTCGGGACTGGAACCCTCCAGTTCAAAGCCGGGACCATACCATTAGACCACCGCGACCGCAGGCAGCTTTGTATGCTTTTACAGGGTTTTTTATTATTATATTTCTGTACTTCTTTTATCCCACCATATGCTGTACTTTCACCGTACGTTTGGCACAGCATGGCCAAATTTGGCTCTTGGGCCAATAAATCCCATACCAACCAACCAACTGTACTTCTTTTAAAGTTGATCATAGCGGAAGAATGCGTGTAATTCTAGAAAATCATCTACTCATGAAAAGGTGTGCCTTGATATTTTCAATTTCAGCGTAGCTGAATATTGTTTTGTCATTTCCCAATGAAACCCACGATATGACTGCTAGAAGATATAAGCATACATTCTAAGTAAACAGATATATTGACCAGAATTTTTTTAAAAAACCATTACAGTTCAAAAACTTATCCCCTAGTCGGAAAATGTCGCTTATCTTTCTAGGTTCATAAACAAATAAATGAAATAAATAATGGGAACAAATTCTAAGTTAGTCGGAAATTAAGCATTAAATGGTTATGCTAATAATTTGTTACATAAACACTACTTTTAATGAAACATATTTAACAATGATACTCAAGATTTTTTCCATGGATCATTTATTCTAACGAAGATAATTATATTTTAACCTAATTGTATGACCTGCTACCCTGGAAACGGCACAAAATGAAAAGATATCGAAGCACGCATTTGCATATTAGACATTACTGACTTAAGTAAATTCATAACCTAATCCTCACTTTTTTTTATCCTAACTAGTAACTTTTTTTATGTTTATGTGCAATAGTGATTTGACAAATTTCATCACGCGAGTTTAGTTCTAAACACACCAAAACAATGTTGCTAACCACTTAACATGAAATACTCGCATTTTTATTTTAATAAAAATATTTCTTTCCAAACATCTTTTCGTAATTTCAAAGCTAAATGAAAAATGTATGTCTGCTAAACTTTGGAATGTGTAACCGTAGAAACCATACATACAAAAGCTATTTAGCTTTTTAAATTACTGAAATAAATGTCATGTATAAAGAGATGGAGCAAGCAACGTATTCGTGTGTATCCTCAACCTTCATAAATCAAAACTCTATTGGAAGACATCTTTGGTTTAAATTAAATTTTCTTCAAAGTAAATTTTGTAGAATGATATTGGTTGTACGAAAATATTCTATCCATTCAATTTGAGTGGTGATATATTTTCTGTTCGATTTTTGTTGTCTCTTTAGTATGAAATTATTATGAAATCATATTATCAAAAATCAATAAAAAGAATTCACTCAGAAAGTGATGTAAATGATGTTCTCTCTTTAGAAGTCTTCATAAATCATGACTTGTAAAGATAATGAACAATTCATCTGATAATAGATTTTCTGGTCACTTTTTGTTATCGGTTTATTATAAAACCAAAATAACAAAAATCATTAAGAATAAATTATCCCGAAATTGATCTAAGCGATGCCCATATGGGTTGATTTCAACTTGTAAAGATAATCTCAGTTACGAAACTTTAGTTTTCTTGTAGGACGTATTGATCTAACACTAACAAATCTAACATAACCAGAGTTTATAGAACCTTCATTTTTAGTTGATTCAAAATGGGAGGTAAATCTAATTTATTATATTCGTTTTTGTGTTTACGTATTTGTATACGTAAACGAAAAATAAATGCAAAAATGTTCATGCACTTTTTCGCTTTTTAAATAATAGTTAGATTTAAGTCTTGTTTTGAAGCAAAACGAAATCTAATTTATTCTTGATAAATACACTGCGGGAAGGTGGATATTTGGAAGGAAATCGCTGTTTTGATCCGTGGTCAGATAATGAGGACTACAGCTAAGCCAGCATCCTTCTCTTCAAACTTTTAGGCCACCTCATTTGACCCACAGAGGTATGTTTGGCGGAATACAAGCTTCTTACAGAAAAATTTCCCAATTATTATTTTTAATCCATTTGGAATAAAATCCTTAGCTCTTGAAAAATGGACTAGACTGGATTCCTTGTTTGTTTTTTTCGATTACTTTTGAGTTTATCTTTGTTTTTTGGGTTTCTTTCTATGATATTGTTTACCATTGTTCTTTGTTTTTTGTTTGCAGCTGCAATTGCGCGCTACATAAACATTGTTTA
Organism: Araneus ventricosus; assembly: GCA_013235015.1. Taxonomy (NCBI): domain Eukaryota; kingdom Metazoa; phylum Arthropoda; class Arachnida; order Araneae; family Araneidae; genus Araneus; species Araneus ventricosus. The sequence continues at coordinate 25,256 of BGPR01019437.1, forward strand.
AATTTTATTTTCTAAATCTCATTGTTTATAAATTTTTTTTTTTAAGTTTAAGTTAAAAATTTTTTTAAATTTATTCTAATTTTTTTAGTTGATTGTTTTTAAGCTCGAGGTATATTTAACATGTAGTACCAGGCTGTCGTCGTTCCTTTCCAGAAAGCAGTATCAGATACTGAACGAAGGTATTCTGCCTTTCTTTTCCTAATAAGTTAAGGCATCCCTACTAACACACGATACTGTACGATATCTCTACGATATTGCTCAATACTCTGAATACCGTACAATGTCGTAAAGATATTGTAGGAATATTGTAGAGCATCTTATGCTAATAGGGATAGCACGACTGAGAAATATGGATACGAAGAAGATGGTTAAGGTTTCTGTCCTCAGGCCGTGCTTTTAACCAGCAATATTCAAAGAACTTGTAGCTGTCGATCGATGTTCGAATCGAGCAACGAATTTCTTGCTGCCGTCGGACTAGCTGGAGGTTTTCCTTCAAGCGAAACACAAATGTCGGTCGGTTTTCCCGAACTGCGAACGCCTTTGTGTTTGTCAAAAATCCGACTGGATTGTGGATCGTGGCGAACAGATCGCTAACAGTTCACTGGGCTCTGAAGGCCCCGTCGCAGTCATGCGAACTATCTGTTCGAAAATGGTTCGGTTCGCAAATATATACGTGCCTGGGATAAGAATCGCCAAGTTTCTGTACATGAAACACCTGAAACTGAAAGGGCAAAATGATTCAAATAAAGAATAAAATAAAATAAGTGAAATACCGAACAGGACAAAAAGTTATAGAAACGCACATTTATGCCGAAAAAGCAACATTAATCGTTCTTCTATTCATTTGATATCTCTTCTCAATTACCAACTTTTTTTATTAGCATCGGAGGGAATCATGCTCGTTCAAATTGTCCCAAGGTGAATCTATGTAACTTCAGGTTCTATAGGATTTAGATTTCGTTTCGAAAGTGTAAATAACTGCTCTCACAGGTAATTATTTCCAAATAGTTCATTTCGGCCATTATATAAGACAAACAGCTTTCAATAAAACACTCACAAAAATTAACTTTTCCACTGCTGAAATTGAGCACTATAGCTGAATTGGAAGAAAACCATCTCCCCTAAACTTTCTGGTATACTCCTAACACATGTGGAGAAAAAATAAGCTAAAAGGCAGTAAAACGAACAAGCGTCCCTAACGCAGTGGAGAAAAAAAAGAAAGCGAAAAGTCATACCACGAGTTTCCGAGATCGGAGTTTGACGTAGCAAAGCGAAAGAACGGAAGCCGGGAAACGACAACGGAAAGGACTAGTGCAAGTGGAATCGCGCAATTACGCAATAACGGCCTCTGGACACGGATCTACATTTAATCTTAACAGGCCTAATACCAATTTTTATTTATCAAAGCCGTAGGGTTTACGAGTTATAATGTTTAGAAGTATGCGATTATACAGACAGTCAACACTTTGGCGGATTTGGCCCAAAATTTGATAAGGACCTACATTCCTGATGATAAAACTATGTACCAAATTTTATCCATCTAGCTTTTCAAATTTTTGAGTTATAGTGATCACATGAACTCGGAGAGAAAGACAGACAGAACCTACAAATTATGTGTCAAGATCACATATCAAATATCATCCCCGTAGTTCTAATAGTTTTCGAGTTATCGTGTCCACAGACAGACATAATTCTAAAATTGTGTTTTTCGGACTCGGGGAGGTCTAAAACGTGTAAATTCGATCTCGAGTTTGAATTTTTTGACATTTACGATACTTTCTCTTTGTATACTTCGTAAACGAGAAATTGAAAAAGTGAAAGAAAGTCGCTTTCCATTTCAATCTTGCTTGAATTACAGTGTCAGCACGTTTCCCCCGTGTCCGCACATGAGCATTTTACTGAGACCATGGCTTTTGTGATTGAAACCTCTGATCAGTGGTGAATCCAGGGGAGGGGCTATCGGGCTGCAGCCACCCCCCCAGAGCTGAACCAAAATTTTTGATTTAATTTAAAATCACTACAACTGTTTGATCTTAATTTTCATTTTAAAAGAATAGTAATAAAATCGTGACAACATTGCTTTCTGACTTGACAGGCTCGAAAATTTTCCTACTTTTCTAGTCATTCCACTTGCACTTGTAGCGTTGGCGCACTCGAAAACATTTTTTGGTCAGCTATTTCATTGTATTTTTTATTAAATTATCGAAAGTATTTTATTGTTCTTTATTATTCTCATTGCCAGGAGAGGAAAGCCTGTAAAGTTAAAATGTTTTGGTTTATATAAGCCATGAGGTTTGACATTCGTCACTACGATACAAAATTTTTATGACCTCAACGCCCCCCAGACACGAATCCTGGATTCGCCACTGCCTCTGATGCTCCATTTAAGATGAAGCTATGCTAAAATGACCAGATTTCCAGCACTTCAAACCGGATCGCTTTAAATATACGGAGAAGGAATCGTTTTTTCAAATCGGTACAGATTCAGAAACCGGGTTTACCCCGGCTAATCTGGAATGTCTGGTCAAGGTACTTTTATAGAATAGATACCACTTCTTGATTACCTGCACGTAACGTTTGAAAAAAGAATTCTACAGAAGTTAATTTTTAAAAACTGAATCTAGGTATGTCTTTTTTGAAAACTTACTACATACTCATAAATTTAAAAAAAAAACGAAAATCTGGGACATTTTATTTAAAACACAGCCAAGGAGTCAGAAACTGGGGCTGTCTCAGCCAGTCGGGGACGTATGGTTACTGTAATTTCTGTTGGAGGCACAGCATCTTTAAGAAAGGGTTAATGAGAAGGACTATTACTCTCGTTCCTTTTCTCTTCACTCTTTACTTTCTCGTATACGAAGTATACAAAGAGAAAGTATTGTAATCGTCAAAAAATTCGAACTCGAGATTTTGACGAATCTCCACGTTTTAGACCTCCCCGAGTCAAAAAACAAATTTTGCAATTGTGTCTGTCTGTCTGTGAACACGATAACTCGAAAACTATTAGAGATACAGAGATGAAATTTGATATGTGATTTGAAATACATATATCTTTACATATAATTTGTAGGTTTCTATCAAATTTTGGACAAAATTCGTCTACGCGAAGTCTGTCTGTCTGTCCGCGTTCATGTGAACACTATAAGTCAAAACCTTGAGTAGCTAGATGGATAAAATTTGGTACATAGTTTTATCATCAAGAATGTATGTCCGTATAAAATTTTGGGCCAAATCCGTCAAAGTTTTGATTGTCTGTATAATCGCATACTTCTGAACGCCATAACTCCTAAATACAATTACTTAGATAAATGAAATTTGGTATGTGATCTTCTAACCCTAATGGTAGATCTGTGTCTAATTTTCATTTCAATCGGTCTAAAAAAGGCTTTCAAATTGCATATTAGATTTTCTTTATCTAACAAGGCCAAATTGCGTATTGACTCTACTGGTGTCCTTCGAAATGGTGCTACTACTAGTACCCTACTTTCGATTTATGCGCGCGCCAAAAGAAACTTTTGGATAGTCGTGACATTCTGGGTTAGAGAAGGTTCGCAATTTTTATTCGCGTGGGGGGGAGATGACACCTTTTTGGTAAGTATACGAGAAAGTTTAGGTGATACCACTCCGGCTGGTTTTTCTTAGAATAGAATTTCTTCGATTCGTTTTGAAAAGAAAATCAATTTTTTCTCTGCCTTCAAGACTGCAAAGCACGGCTCTACACACCATTCATGATTCGATTGTTTTTTTTAAATGGAAATTAAGCCTTTTGAATCGCTGACTTTTCTATATCTCTCCGGAGGAACATAACTGAAAGACTTGTTTTCGCATTTACATTTTTACTTTCTCGTATACGAAGTATACAAAGAGAAAGTATTGTAATCGTCAAAAAAATCGAACTCGAGATTTTGACGGATCTCCACGTTTTAGACCTCCCTGAGTCCGAAAAACACAATTTTGGGATTATGTCTGTCTGTCTGTGTGTGTGTCTGTCTGTGAACACGATAACTCGAAAACTATTAGAGCTACGGGGATGAAATTTGG
>BGPR01019438.1:0-29295 GCA_013235015.1 Araneus ventricosus
AGACTTGAAAAATGGTTTTTTCCATGTCGAAGTCAACGAGGATTGCAAACATTTTACCTCCTTCGTTGTGCCAGACTTGCAGTTCGAATTTAATAAGGTACCTTTTGGCCTCAGTACAAGCCCAAGTGTATTCCAAAGATATGTGTATAGCATCTTCAGAGAACTTATGCGTAAAGGCATCGTAATAATTTATATGGACGATTTGATCATTCCAGCTAAAGATGAAGATGAAGGTATAGAAAAACTGAAGAAAGTATTTGAAGTCGCCTCAAAATACGGTTTGGAGATCAAGTTTAAGAAATGTCAATTCCTGAGAAGAAAGGTGGAATTTTTGGGTCACGTTGTTGAAAACGGAACAGTACGCCCTTCAGTTGCAAAAACAATAGCTGTCAAGAAGTTCCCAGTACCAACAACAGTCAAACAAGTACAAAGCTTTTTAGGACTCACCGGCTATTTTCGAAAATTCATTCCAGCGTACTCTAAAATAGCGAAACCTCTGAGTGATCTAATTAGAAGCGACAATCCATTTGTCTTTGAACAACCTCAAATAGAAGCGTTTGAAAAACTCAAGAAATTATTAACTGAAAGTCCAGTATTAAGCATTTTCCAGCAAGGAAAAACAACCGAATTGCACACGGACGCAAGCCAGCAAGGGTACGGAGCCGTCCTACTCCAAGAAGCAGAAGATGGAAAATTGCATCCTGTTCAATACATGTCTAAGAAAACTACTCCAGCAGAGGAGAAGTATAGCAGCTATGAACTTGAAGTTCTCGCTGTTGTCAACGCTTTAAGGAAATTTCGCACTTACCTTATGGGGAATCATTTCAAAATCATAACGGACTGTTCAGCCTTTCAAAGGACTATGGACAAAAAGGATTTAGTTACTCGTATAGCGAGATGGGCATTACTGTTGGAAGAGTTTGATTATGAAATTGTCCATCGTTCCGGCCAGCGAATGCAACATGTGGACGCCCTTAGTAGGTATCCGGTCGCCATAATTACGAGCGATACTCTAACCGCAAGGTTAAAAAGGGCACAACAAGAAGATGAATACACGCAGAGTTTAAGATCAATGATTGGATCAAACAACGATTCAGACTTTTTCGATAAAAACGAAATACTCTACAAATATGTTGATGGTCGCGAATTAATAGTTGTACCAAGAGATATGCAAACTGAAATAATAAAGTTAGCTCATGAGAAAGGACATTTCTCCGCTGCCAAAACGGAAGGAGTTGTCAAACAGGAATTCTTCATACCTAATTTGAGTAAACAAGTACAAAATGTAATTGTCAACTGTGTGCCATGTATTTTGACCAACAAAAAGAGCGGAAAGAAAGATGGATTTCTCAACCCCATTCCTAAAGAAGATGTGCCATTAAGTACTTATCACGTTGATTTCATCGGACCTTTGCCTTCTACCAACAAAAAATACCAGCATATCCACACCATAGTGGATGGTTTCACCAAATTTACTTGTCTTTATCCCGTTAAATCTACTTCCGCAGAAGATGCTTTGGATAAGTTAAAAGTACAACAAAAGACTTTCGGTAATCCCAAAAGAATAATAACAGACAGAGGCTCTGCTTTCACCTCTAAAGCATTTGGAGATTATTGTACTAATGAAAACATCCAGCATTTTCAAATCAGCACCGGAGTACCCCGAGGAAATGGCCAAGTCGAGAGAATACACCGAACTCTTATTCCCGTTTTGACCAGACTGTCAATTGCAGACTCAACCAAGTGGTTCAAGTTCGTAGACCCACTTCAAAGAATTCTAAATAGTACATTCAATCGTAGTACTAAGTGGTCTCCGTTTGAATTGTTAATTGGTGTCAACATGAGAAATAAGGAGGACCTTCATCTGAGATATCTACTAATGGAAGAAATGATGGAAGAACTGCAAGAACAGAGAGGCGAACTACGACAAGATGCAAAGAAAAATATCCAGAAAATGTAAACAATTAGTTTGAACGACTATTTTGTGACTTTTAAGCAATATAAATGCCCAAATCTTTTTAAAATATAGATCTACGTTTCCTTTATTTATTTTTTATTAATTTTATTTGCATCTGGCAGCTGTTTTTGTATTCAAGTTTGTGTTACTGAACGGCAATACTATTATCGTTTGCAGTTTGTTTACACTGTTATTGTAAAAGCGTTATTCTTGTTTACTGGCTATTTCTCGATATTTTTAGTGTCAACTCTTTTATTTATCTTATTTTAAGTTTAATTTATTTATTAATCACTTCAAAATGCCAAAAGTTAGGTCTAAGAAGTTTAAAAAGCGTAGCTTTCATGGAAACAGGCACAGAAATTCTGTCCCCAAGAATAATGTGTCTACTGCAAGTGCAACAAAATTGAACACTTTGGAAAGTTCTGATGGGCTAGAATATGACTTTCAGGAGTTAAAAGGAAACAGAATAATTGATATCCAAACTTTACTTGGAGTATTTTCGATTCTTTCTTGTCCAAAATGTTTTGCAACTGGATTGAAACTGACTGAAGATTCTAAAGAAGGACTTTGCTCAAACTTTGCTATAGTTTGCAAATGTGGATTTATGGCTGGATTTACATCAACTCCCAAAGAGAATAAAAAGTGTTCTTTAAATACTTTGTTGGTATTTGGATTGAGATTAATGGGCAGAGGATTTTCTGCTGGGATGAAATTGTTATGTACTTTAAATTTGCCATATGTTTGCAAGAAAACATTCAGAACTCATGAACTCAAACTGTTGGAAGCAGTGAAGTATAGTTGTGAAGAAAATATGAAAGCTGCATCAAAAGAAGTGCAAAATTAAAAAAAAGCACAACTTGTGGTGTTTCTGTTAATGGCACGTGGCAACGTAGAGGCCATATGTCACTAAATGGCTGCGTCTCAGTTATTTCCATCGATACTGGGAAAATATTGGATTTGGAAGTTATGACGCAATATTGTAAAATGTGTGAAATGAACATCAAATGCGACCATGAATGTTCCAACTACAAAGGTTCATCTGGAAATATGGAATCTGTTGGAGCTTTCAGAATTTTTGAAAGATCCGTAATGAAACGAGAATTACAATACACTGAATACTACGGAGATGGTGATTCCAAGGCCTTTTTGAAAGTGAAGGATATCTATGGGGAGGACACAGTTACAAAGCTCGAATGTATAGGACATGTACAAAAAAGAGTAGGCTCACGACTTAGGAAATTTTAAAAAAAACAAAGGACTCGGTGGAAAAGGTAAATTAACCGATAAATTTATCGACAAACTTCAAAATTATTACGGCATTGCTATCCGCAGCAATGTTGGAAGTATCGAAAAGATGCAGTCTGCAGTAATAGATGCTTTCTTTCACTGCTGTTCTAGCAATCAAAACCTCATGCATGGGCAGTATCCATATGGGAAAGACAGTTGGTGTCGATATAAGCGAGCTTTATCCGACAAAAAACAATATTTGAAAAAATCACCAGGTCTCCCTAATTCTGTCATGAAAGTGATAAAAGAACCTTATCTAGAACTGTGTGGCAAAAACTTGCTAAAAAAATGCCTGTATGGTATGACACAGAACAATAATGAAAGTTTCAACAACGTGTTGTGTACTATTTTACCGAAAGAAACATTTGTTCAGCAGAAAACTTTGTTTTTAGGTTCATATATTGCAGTTTTATTGTTTAATTCAGGATATTTAGGACTGTTACCTATTTTCAATTACTTAAAAATACCAATTGTTCCACTGGCACTAAAAAATATATATGGGAATCGACAAAGAGAGAGTTATGAAATCGAAACGACAATCGTTACCTTCCACGAAACTCTCCAGCAAAAAGCTAAAAAAAAAAAAATCAAAATTATTTAAAAATGAAGTTAAAGAGGGTTTGACATATAAATATGGTGAATTTTAAGAATGCAAAGTGGGTAGAAAATGTTTTGTGCTGTATTAAAATCTTTAAATGTGTTTTCTGAGAAACTGTGTTTTTCAGTATTTGACTTTACGCTAAACATCACAACAAAAATTCTTTTTAAGATATTGAATTGAAATTTTGAGAAAATGTTTTAATCAGTTCTATCTGTGTTATGAACAAGAATCTAACCCCTATCTACATATTTATTCATTTTATTGCCTTTTTTGTAAAATTAAATGTTAGTTTTTGTTTTTTTAATGAGTTTTGGCACAAAATTTGGAATATATCAAAAACTTTTAGAAATTTTGCAAATCTTTTAGTTCATAACACAGATAAAGATGTTATTAATGTACTGTATGAATATTATTGAAATATATTTATAGGAATTTTTAGTAGAAGGTTTGCCGTAACTGTAATTTTTTACTAAAATTTTACTAAAAATTGTCAATATTTCCAAAGTCAAAAATAATTTCATAGAAATTACATTTAAATTCATAGTGTTATGTTCCATTTGAATTAAAAATATATTTCTTTAATTGAAAATTCAAATATTTAAAAAAAAGTGCTCCGAAGGTAGTCACATTTAAATTGGTTGTTTTGTGATGTATTTCAGTGTGAGAAAAATTTAAATTATAATTCTTTATTCTTGATTATATTTTAAAACAGCGTAGTTATACAACGAAAAAAATAAAATAATTGTAAGGTTTTAAACGTACTTCAAGGAAATCCAAACGTGAACGTCATTAAAACGCTATAAGGAATTTAAAAAAATGAAAAATGTATCAATTTCTCGTATTTTTCATTACGACCTATTCTTCTTCAACTATAAGCCGTTTCTGTACTTTTTCATGGATAATTTACTTCTTCTCTGAAATTCTATAAGAAATGATTTTTTTTTATGTCTTCCATTTTAGCCTCAATAAAATAATATTGAATTATCACTCGCTGTAGCACGGAGAAACAGAGCGTAAAAAAATCACTCGGGTTTTTAGAGTGATGTCTGTATAATTTGTTCCCAATGATTACATCAATTTGTCATCGAGTGACATAAATCACCTCTATCTTAAGAATCGTCATTATTTGCAAACATTGCTTATATCGAGCAGAAATAATGATGATAATGTTTTGGCAAAAAATTCATTTTTTCATTCGTTTAAGAAATGGTCGTAATCAATTGATTCCATCATGTGGAATAATGTTGTTCAATTATGAGGAATCATGATGAATTTGTTTTTGGAAAAAATTGTCTTTTTATACTTCAAGCTGAGGAACAAAAAAAATCATTCGGCAAGATAATTTTAACGGTTTTAGGTGTCGTGAGGCTGCTGATTTCAAAGCTAATTTTACTTTTGCCGAATTGGTACTAATTTTTGAAATAATTCAAATCTATATTTTACTCATGTCTTCAGTAGGGTGGGGCTGGAAAAAGTCATTTTTTTCATGTCGCTCTACAGCTTGAAAAGTTGCGAATTATTCAGAAATAAAATGATGAAAAAAATAATTAAATTGATCGATTATTTATCGCTCCTGCATGGGCCTTAAAAATTTAAATTGACAAAATTAAACTGTTTTTTATTAATTTTAAATATTTCTCTTTATTATATGTAGCAATTGCTTTTATGCACACAACTTCTGTGTAATAAATTTTATTATATATATATATATATATATATCTGTCTATAATCTCCTGCCACAGATTCCTTTCAAAGTTGCAAAATTTATGCAATTTTTATTTCCTATTCAACGCCATAATATTCAGATCTCATTTTGTCGATTAAATACAGCATGTCAATGTATCTGCATAGCAAGCTGTTATTTAGGCCTACAAAATATCAAATTCATTTACTTTGTTTCTTTCGGGTAACACTTGCAAAACTGAGCTCCAAAATTAGAATATTAATTATTAATTCAGAACATATGCTAAGAAGACAGAACGCAAGTAATACACCTTTAAGAAAAGACTTCAGCAACCAGAATATCAAACTTATAGAAAAAAGATACAGTACGTATCAAAAGTTTAAGCACAACAATAATTTTAAAATAAAACTTTAAATATTAACACTATTTTAAATCAATGTTAATGTATGGAAACTCTATAGAATTGAAATTATTTTTAATGTAATCAAGTTTTAAATTTTATCTTCAATCATTAAATTTAGCAAAAATACAAAAATGGATGTGCCAAAGGATTCAGCACAAGAGACATTCATCTTTTTACAGTCGAGTTAATCAATGAATTTAGCAAAAATACAAAAATGGGTGTGTCAACAGATTCAGCACAAGTGACATTTATCTTTTCACAGTCGATTAAAATTAAAATGTTAATGATAAAAATAAATGTTAACTTGATTATTGCTCTTTCAGATTCAATTAGTCAAAATACACGGTTTTCCATCAATAATAAAATTTAAAGGTAAGATGCTTGAATTCCTTTGTTTCTTTCCATGTCATAGTCTCATCCGACATGACTAATAAGGATTGCTAAATTACACCGCGGCCTACAGATGTCAATCGCTCTGTATTTGATATTGCACCACTCTTATGTTTAAGAGCAGCGCTTTATTAAAATAAAATAGTTCTAAGATTAGCAGCTTACAGTGTGTCCCAAAAATCCATCTTTTTATACCAATATGTGATTTTTGAAATAGTGGTACTTTATAAAAATATATGCAATAATGTTTTGACAAAGATTGATGATATGACAAATCCATGTCAAAGTCCGATCCGACAGTACTAATAGCCTTTACACAACACACCGATGCAAACAGTGTTGGACTTAGACTGGATTCTGCATCAATCTTTAAATCATGACAACTTTAGCATTGACTTGCAGTAAGTGGCGCTGCAATCACTTATAAAATATAGGATTGAAATCGTAGTTTCTTTTTTGTTTAGTAATATTATCGTCCCGTTTTGAAGCAACACGAGGGCTAATTTGGGACGGACCTCGTGATTTTGAATAGCTGTCAGATTACAAAGACGACACTTAAGCTGACACTCCCTCTCTAAAGTCCCACACCACACCAGCGGGAGACGTTTGTCCCCCTACATATTATTTAACGGGCATCAGGTCCAATACACGATGGATCTTCAGTAGAATCAGCTTTCGAACCTGGAAAATCGTCCGTCCCCGAAAACCGAGACCTTACCACTAGGCCATAGCGTCCTCAGATTCTTTTCTGAGAGGATGTCAATCGCGCTGTATTTGTTAATGCTACCATGCACCACTCTTTTATTTAAGAGCGGCGCTTTATAAAATTAAAATTTGCTATAGACTTAACGGTCTGCTCAAAAGATCAATATTTATATATAAATATGTTCTTTTTTAAAATAGTGGTAATTTATAAAAATATATCTATCAGAAGGCAAAGTGTTTGACCTAAAATCACAATCAGTCAGTGAAAAACAATTAAACATAGAGTTACGTTTGTTTAAATAGCTCACTGTTGATACTATTTTTGCCAACTTATTGGTTAATATTAAATATAGGAATCAAACTAAGTTTTTTCCTTGTGTAGATTATGAATTTTGCAATTAGTAAACTGGTAAAAAATCTACATGAAAACCAAATACTACTGCATGAAAAAGAATCATATTTAAAATGCATCTAAAAATCTTATATCTAAGATTTTTCATAATAGCATAGAGCATAATAGATTTGATCGCAAATTTTCCAACAAATAATTATTTATACTTACAACATTTTCAGTAGAATAGAATTTCGGACACGTAAGCCGAGATCTTAACAGGATTGCCTAAGACTAAAAAATCCTTCATTAGAAAGGCAGATTTTCAATTCCACTTATTATTGACAACTGCTATTTAAAACTGAATTCAAATTTACCATTTGCATAAAATTGTATTCAGGGCTACTTATTGGGGTGCAAAGATGTACTGTGTATCAGTAATACCAACCTAAATCAATCAATAATGGCAACCGTTCGTTGAAACTTCATGATATTCCGAAATAATCAGTTTGACTCAGCTTGGCGCTATTCCTCGCTCGCAGATGTTGAAAAGTGTCCAAAGAACCATACTTCTAAGACATCTAGTTTTCTGGAAAATCATGCTCAAAATACGATAATAAGATATTCAGGACACTTAAAAGTAGCATTATGTTAAACGTGGGAATTATAACTCATATCATGATGACTAAAATTTTCATGAAACTAGAAGATTTTTTCCCGTCTAAGACGGGCTTTTAGCCTGCAAATCATATCTCAGAACTGATTGTAACAGATTTAGTCACGAATGATGTAATACAAAATCTCAAATATATGAATAAAAATGAAAAATAGGATTGATGACTCACTTGGCACTAACTTTCGTTTTGTTAAAAACTTGATGAATGTTTTAGTGAATTGAAAATTAAGTATATTTTTGACGCTTTTCTCAATAACTCCCGAAAAAATTGCTGCTCAAAAATTACTTTTACTCCATCTGAAAATACAAAAAATTACCTTTTTAATGATGTCAATTAATTTGATTTACACGTTTTTTAATTTTAATAAATATTTAAGAATATTTTTGGCATAATTACAACAATACTTTTCATTGTTGAAATGCAATTCCATCCGTTTTCATTGTTTAATTAAATATTTAATTGCGTCTTTCTCTTTCATAGTTGATAGCTGAGGTAATATTCTTATATAATTATCCGATTTGCTCGTTCAATAATGACGCAGACAAAAGGGTGTTGTTATTTTAAGCTCCGCGCAGCGTTATATAAAATAATACTAGCTGCATGGCCCGACGATGTACGGGCTATCTCGAATAATGCGCCATTCTCTGGCGCAACTATTCAAGCGGCATGGTTATTAAATATCAAGTATTCACTAGGAGAAACAGAATTCTCTAACTTTTTTTAATCCCTTATATTTTCTTATTTCCTCCATTAACAACTTACGCCTAACCAAAGATTGGAGACCTCTGGTCTATCTGATTCCGGAATTATTTTTTTCTGACTTGTCTACGGAAGAAAGTTACGAAAGTATATATATATTTGAAAAAAATTAGATCCCTATAACAAAATAATCAAACACATAGAGATGACGTTCAGAGATCGTCCATTTTAGGCAAACAATAAACGAATGCAAAAAATCCCGTTGTTTTCCTCACAAACCTTAGCAGGCCCTGAAGAAAGTATACTTCCCCAACACACCGAATTATAAACAACGATTATCTTCTGTATAACAAGGCTGCACGAGGCTCACAATTATATCAGAATGGTATATTATTTAAGCCTAACAAACGTTTCAGTTCATTCAATATTCCTCTTATAAGACGATTCAGTTCATTAATATTTTTTTTAAATTTTTTATATGACAAGTTTTGCGAGAATTTATTTGTAACAAGACGTGTTAAATGTACTTCAAATTTTTGTTACGTAATTATTGCTACATATTCAGAAATTATTATCTAGGAAATCTTCTTGTGCTACATTAATATTTTTACACCGTAAGCACATTTATTCAAATGCTTTGTAAAATATGAATGCAGCTGTCTATAATAAATTATAGAGTATTTGAATATTTTTTTTACATTATAGCGAAACCTTTTGACAATTTGGGGATTATTTGAATTAATTAAACAAATAGAAGTCTAGATTAATTAAAGTTCTCGTATTAGATACTGTTTTAGGTGAATCATTTTGCTTTAGAGATTTAAGGCAAAAAAACATGATAAAAAAAGAGAGAGGTAAAAATTATTGTAAATTCAAATGCATTTCATCAATTACCACTAGTTCTAATTATACAGTTAGAAAATGATTGACTGAACATTTTTAATATTTTCCCCCAAGATAATCCGATTTATGAAGCGCTGCTTCTAAATATAAAAGTGCTGAATTGCATAGCACAATCAGATCCTAAGTTATTCTGTTTATCTCGGGAAAGAAATAATGATTATAATTCTTTTTTATAAATGGTTGTAGAGGCAATTGACAGCTGTAGCAGAAGCTCACTGCCAATCTTCCCATGATTTCCCCCCAAAATTGTTCGCGTCAAGTTCTTGTGAAATAAGCAAAGCCTATTAGTCATTGTCGAATTGAACTTTAACATGAAAAGAAACTAAGGAAACAGATCCACTGGTCGGGAATATTTTAGCATGATAAGGTGATGTTGTTAAATATTTTCATTTACTTTATCGTCTGTACACCATTATAAAGATGGCAAAAATTTATTTCTAAAACAGTTGCAATCGCTTCTCGTAATTCTTGCACAATACGAGGAATATTAATTATTTTATATGATTATGGGTTGAGTTGTTTATAAAAGAAAGTTGGATAATTTTTAGGTAACTGTTAGTGTAAATCACCCCAAGAAAAGCAATTAAAAATTTATAAGTACCATTTTTCGTTTTTTTTTTAATTTAAAATTTGAATTCCAGGTAATAGAAAATGAATAATACGTGCCAAGTCCTTGTCGTAAATTCAGTAAGAAATGCTATATGAACAGATTGTTATCTGAAAAAATGTTGTGTTTTTCCACAGCGTTAAAATATAAATTTTTCATCAGTTTACAATATTTTTACATATGATTTATTTAATAATTTGCTACTTATTCAAGAATAATTTTATTACATTTGAATCATGTTGAGCTAAAGTGTCAGAAGTTTCGTAATATTTCTTTTTTATTCGAAGGTATCACATTCGGTTTGAAAAGAAGAAAATAAATGCCTTTAATCTGAATAAACATTTGCATACCTTTTAACCAATAAGGAGTAATTTTCAAGAAAGGCACGGTGGTTTTTACGGCCTTGTTGACATTCCGAATATTAGACTTTACGTCAATATTTTGAATTCTTCATAAACAGTTTTACGAAATTGTTTAAAATAGGATGCGTTGCTAATTGGAAAATAGACTCCATGTTTTTTATACAAGGGTCAGTAAAGCAATTTTATTATGAAATACAAGATATTAGGATAAGTCTTGTATAAACGGACTAAGAATATATGTTGACTCTATTATAAGACCAGAAGCTTTTTCTGACTATTATAAGCTTAGTTTAATAAAGTTCCTATTACAGTAAATTAAATTAATTATTTTCGATAAATAAAATAAACTTCTGAGTTCATCTTATATATCTGTAAAATGTTGTTATTTTAATTATTCAGTATATTTTCCATATACGGATATTTTATTCCTTGATTTATTTATTAATTATAATAAACATATATCTTATATTAGATTTGAATACTATCGTAAATAAAACTCAAAATTAAATGTACAGAAAAAAATGTCCAAATAGTTCCAAATTATCTCTTTCAGTGATGAAGAAACTTAAATACAATTGATATTAAATTATAATTTAGCTGTATGGAATCATTTCAGGATAACAGCTATAATAGTTCATAAATTATAGTTAAAATACAAAATTTTAAGGATTTAAGAATTATTAACAAAGAATAAGAAGGCTTATCAGGATTCTTCGAGTTTACATTTTTCATGAATTATGAAAAATCAATTGTTATAATTATAACAGATCTCATTTACATGTTTCCTGCCCCCATCAGTGGGCCGCGTTGGCCTATTGGCAAGGTGTTCGGCTTCGGATTTGGAGGGTTCCAGATTCGAAATCCACTGAATATTCAACGTGTATGTGGGCCTATTGCACGTTTAATAATATGTAGGGGGCCTAACGTCCTACCGCTGATGTGGTGCGGAAGTTAGGAGAAGGGGTGCTTGCCCTGGTGTCGTCTTCGTCATCTGACCGCGGCTTAAAATTACGAGGTCGGTTTCAAAACAGCCGCCGTATTGCTTGAAAATGGAATGTTAAAATAACTAAACTACACTTTCCCTGTCAATAATGTGAGCAGTCAGATTGTAGATTATCATGCATTATCCTGGTAAGTATCGGTTTACAAATCTTCTTTCCAGCTTCTTGCCCATCTTGCCCGGGTACTTGTCTTGATATCAACAGCTTACCGGGCTAAAATTCAGAAATCCGATTACTTTGTCATAGTGAGAGTGTCATAATAATGAAGAACGTCTCCTTGGAGATTTCGACGTTTCAATAACTTCAAATCTGTTAAAAAGTGGATTTTAGGATTACAAGGTGATACAAACAAATGGGCCCAACGTGAAGAGATCTTTTCGCAGACAAACCTGGCAAGTGTCGTTATAATTTCCCGGATCGAAGATGAAAAGTATTGCCAGAGGACGCATAATGTTGAGGCTTATAGGGCAAGCGAATAGAAAAGAACGGCACAGAAGTAATGAATTAAAATATATTATTCGTTTGCAAATTTTAAAGTCTCTTGTCTGAAACTCCCGATATCTGAAAAAGACATCATTCCCAAAATTGCTGCTGAAGTGCGTGAAAAACTTGAAGTGTTCAGGATAATTTGCCGATCAATGCGTAAAAGCTGTAAGATGGACATTGAGGTTGGTGGTCGCACCACTGAGCAGTGGCGTAACTATATTGGGGCACGTGCCTTAGGCACAATTGCCAAGGAAACACTAAATTAAGGAATCAATTGGTTGTATTTAACAGAAAAGTAGGGTTTTTTAGCTCTTTTTCAAAAGACTTTAAGAGATTGTAATGGTTTCTACAAAGTGTGGGAAAATCTTAAAGATTCTGTCATCTTTATAACTCGGAAACCTCAAATTGAGAAATAATAACAAGTAATATTATGTTTCTGAGATTTGCTGATTCAAACCCAATTCAATAAAATTAAAAGCTTGTTTAATAAGAAGGTCCATTGCTCAGATTTGAGTCAAGTAGGGTTAAGAGATTAGGCAAGTTGTTTAGAGAGGAATATCTCTGTATGGTTTCTCGTGGTTTGCCTGATTCATACTGATTGGATATCAGTTTCTTCGGAAGTCGGTGATAAATTGTTAAAAAAGTTTCAGTCCTATTTTTAATCAGCATTCAGCTAAAATGAAGAACGGCAAATATATCTCCAATTTTCTGCGTAGTGTAAAAGTACTCCAACGACTTAAAAACTCGTAAGTTTGCTATCATTACATTGCTTTTAAAAGTTCGCAGTTCCTAAAAAAATTATCAGTTCGTATTGATGTTGAAATCAAGATAAATGAAAGCTATTTCTTTAATAACTAACGAGAACAAATACATAAAGAAGAGAAATTCAATTCCTGTCTTATTGCGAAGCGTTTTCTTTCCACGCTGGGTTGCGCTATTGTCACCGATTAATTTTACAGATAACAAACACATTAAAATTTGCATGGACTATCAAATTATTAAACTACCAAAACACAAACTAAAATAATTAGTTAAAAATGCAATTGTGATAATCATTTTCTTTGTTTGCAATCCCTTTGTTTTGTACATGTACAAACATTTTAACACTAAAGTATCGTAAATAGTAATAGTATTGTAGTAATAACATTGTTTCCAAGGTAGAATGTAAGTTTTTTTTCTTTTCTTTCTTACTTTTTGTTATAAAGGCATATTGAAGTATTTTGAGAAATATTTTCTTTCAATTTTGAGGTAATTCAGGTCACAAAGGAACCATATTCTTTGACTTTTTTAAGTCGGTATCTCTACAGAAGATTATCCCAATTCTGAAGTTTAGAATCTTATCAGGGGTGATGTTTGAAAAAGTCCTCAGTCGGACTCTTCTTGTTATTATTATCTGTTTTTTATTTATATTACCGTTTTGATTTCGTCCTATAATAGGATTTTAATTCTTTTACTTAAATGTTGTATATAAACACTTTTGCATCATCAAATACCAGGAAAGTTAATTTATAACATTTCGGATATCCCAAAGTCTTCAAACTTTTAAGAAATAGTATATCTTTTTTACGCACCTAAATAATGTCTGCAAAAATAAGGAAATCCAGTTTTTCATGTCGTACACAAATTAATAGCGATGTAATTTTAATTCATGTTTGAATCAGCATTCTCCCCCTCCAAAAACGTATCCCCTAATTTCGTGCAATGAATTTTAACTTAGTCTTAAAGTGCTAGATAAAACATTTTTAAACCTTATTAGTTTTAAATTTGGATTAATATATTTAAAGATATGTATGAAATTATATGATGAATTATATTATGAATATTAATAAATATATTTGTCACTAGGCTTTTGTATGATTCTATCTTACCATTTTATGCAGGTACGCCACTGCCATTGAAGGATTTTTGCAATAAGTATTGTCAAATGAAAATGAATCATTTATTTCTGTTTTATTTTTGTGTTTTCACTAGTTCAAGTCTTTCAACAATATGCTCCTTCTATCTCCCGCGCAATGTATTGCCGATTTGCAAACCTTTCAAAATTTTCTTGGTTAGATGTACACAACAGCCTTTTCACTTTTGACCAACTCTTCTTCACAGAGTGAAGTGAAAACCTGTTTCAAAACGACAGTTCCAGAAAATGTCTGTTTGTCTGCAAATTGTTTTATGCAGTCATGACCGAACGGCCTTCTCGAATAGCGCATGGTACTTCCTTAAAGCCATTAAAAAAGACGTATATTTAAGGATTTCCGTTTATTTCGCTTCATGATAATGGCCGTTTTAATGGTTTAATTGTTTTGCGACTTTAAACACGTGATACGACCATTCGGAACTTTGTCTGTTTGTCTCTAAATGTTTTACACAGTCATCACCAAAAGGCCTTTTCGAATATTGGAAGACACTTCCTTAAAGTCATTAAAAAGACGTATGCTTAATGATTTTCTTTTATTCCGGTCCAGGATGGTGGCCGTTTTAATTGTTTCATTGTCTGGTGTCTTTAAACATGTGACCCGATCGTTGGGGACTTTGTCTGTTTGTCTCTAAATTTGTTACACAGTCATGACCAAACGCGTTGTTCTATTTTTTCGAATATGGTATGACAGTTACTTGAATTCATTAAGAAGTTCGTATGTGTAAAGAATTTTGAAATAACTTTTTAGGTATTTTTTAGTAACTTGATTTCGATTATGTATTTAGTTCTCGCAATAAATTTTTGAAACTCCATAATTATTATACGAAAAGCAGGCAATTTTGAAATTAATCATTATCAAACAAGCAGTATAAATAGAATAAAATGTTAAGAATGTTGAGAAATGAGAAATGAAAGTAGCCTTTCAATCAATAAAATAATAATAAACATACTTATAAAATCTAATAAGGGTGAATATAGAACAATACAATAATGGATTTTCTAAAACTCAACGAATATGCTTATACAGCAAAAAAAAGTTGCTTAGTTATGACACGAAGGAAAAAAAATGGAATAAAAGAATTAAGCCCTAAAAGATACGTTTTTATCCATTTTTGATCCAACTTGAATAGTTATCTTAATAAACAATTACACATTTCTGAATAAAACTGCAGCATATTGTAATATTTGCTGAGACAATTTAGCTCCATGAAGCATAAATTAAAGCTCTTTCTGCAATAAGACGGGTAAGAGTTAATTCCAAGAAGAATGTCGTCAATTGTCCTGCTATTCTTTTCAACAGTCTTGTTAAATTTCTTTGTCGTGAATTTACAATGTTTTTCAAGTTAGATAATTGCATAATACATTGTGATAAGAAAAACTAATTAACTTGCTACATGCTTTATTTCAAAATTTCTTTTTTCTATCATATTTTATGTTTTCTGCTTTTAAGAGAGAACCAACGACCAAATTAAATGAATTTACTGTGTAAAGTTTAGCTAAATTTATAAAAACAGATTGAATCGACACGAGTAATATTTAGGGACGAAGTTCGCAAAAATTAAAAGTTCCTTCATGACGTGACTGAAACCTGAGCAGACAACCCCCTTTTCGAGATCCTGCTTCAAAACCGCAACAAGTAGAAGACTTTACGTCCGTATAAACTGCGGCTCCATGGCAGAAGCAAGCACGCGATCAAAGTATCTTGAAACAAAACTGGAGTTTCTTGAAACCAAAATCGTCAAATATTCTGCTACTTCGCTACTTAGTAAAATTTACAAACCACTATTTGCATAATAAAATGTTTAATAAATGCATTTGTGAATGCTTCTCATTCTGTCTTTTTCATAATAGAGATTCCTGTAAGTGAAAAGAGCCTCATAAGGTAGCGCTTTTTTTTTAAATTATATTGTAGGGCAAAATTTGCTTCTTCTACTCCTACTACAGTGTTTTAAACGAATTTCCCTGACAATCTCCTGTGCGTAAATGTTATACGTGATGATACACGAACCAATGTTTTATATTTTCTTATTGTTCGTGTTCCGAAAAGTAAGACTTATTTATGTATTTTATCTTGTAAAATTCTTTGCAAATTGCTTTGTATAATGTTTTCATCATTACACTTGATTCTCTATCACTGAAAAACTACTATAGTCATTAAAATTCTATTATGCGTCTTCTATGAAACATCGATCGGTTTTCCATTAGAGACTTTTCAAATTTGATTTAATTTTTGTGAAGCAATCGCAGGAAGGTAGGTAGTTTAATTCCTATCTTTAAGAAATTAAAACTGGACCACAGAACAGAGATATTTATCATTATTATTCCTCCTCTGGGGGCACCGCGAGTACACGGATGAGTAGCGGCCGGATAGTTGGCACTCGCTTCCGTTGGGAGTATAGCAATTAATGGGGGTCGAGTTACCCACCACCAGTGATTGTATGTTCCTCCTTTGGGAGGGATCGGGCCGTGGCCAGGTGATTAGTTTTTAGGAACACGGCCCCAGTTCTCGAGCTATTACAGCGGCTGACATTCAGAGATCCTGTATGCCCGGGCAGGGGGTAACTCTATTTCCGGTTATCATTATTATTCAGTTATCTTCATATTTGTTTTAAAAACCCTTAAAAGTTCGAAACATAAATAGATTTAGCCAGCTTTAGCCGTTAACGTTAGGAATAATTTAAAACAAAAATCTCAAAAAATGTCTATTAATTTCCCGTTCCAGAGAAATATGATCAATTCATGCACACATGCACTTCACGAAACATATTTCAGGCGGGAAAAAACATATTTCATTTTGGACCAGAATATGTGTTTTAGCATAAATAAATTGAAAGTGGGCATGGTAAAATGCCTCGCCATATATATCTTTCTAATCTTAGAAGCTGCCAACGTTCTTTTATATTGAATTGAATCGACGTCCGATTTTTTTTAAAATTTTTATTATGTTTTGTTTAACGGAATGACATTCGATTTTCTGTGCGTGTTCGTGCCTGCGCGTCTAATTGCTCGATATTGATCCAATGAAAGATCTTAATGACGAAAGTATGCTTGATTGGCAACAGGCGATAATGAGTAGGAATATTATTATGTGTGTCATAGTGGAACAATCCGGACTATGAAATGAAGCCTTTCTTCCTGTTCACAATTTGGGTAAAATAAGTCCCAAATCATCTTCTTAATATGGCAATTTATAGGGAGAATTAGAATGTAACTTTCTGCGCTTTCGAAGTCCTTGGAGCATAAAATCATGTGTTTGCATTTATATGTAAGAAATAATTAAATTATTACATCTAATGTCCATATTCTCTATTAAAGTTTTGTAAAAGAATGTAGGTAACACACAAGAAGAGTTTTAAGAAGCCGAACACTTAAATTTAATTTTAGCAGTTAAGAACAATGCAATTATAAAGAAGGTCATTCACGACCGTTTCAAGAAACGCAAATCCATCCACTAACAGTCACCCCGGTTTCAGACACCCTCTTTCTCTGAATCCCTCTAAGAAGTACTCGCACCAAGTTTCAACCCCACACACCTTCTTACTCCCGAAGATGCCAATTTGTGTCCCGGCATTTCAAATAAAGCGAAGGATGTCCAAACCGGTTGGATATCCAAACGGTTCGCACAGCAACAATTCTGTCCGTTTCTTCCCATTGACCATAAGTTTTGGCATGTAGCGCTTATGAATGTCCAGCCTAAAATGAATATCATTCCGATAACAAAATGCACGCTCATTTAAATAAAGATTTTTCACTTTCTGCATCTAACTCGATAAAAAAAAACTTTGATTTATTTACAAATGTCTCAAATGCATTGGTGAATTTTAAATAAATGTGAGCAAAAATATTTTGATAATTTTTGTATAATATTTCGTTTCACAATTTGCGATTCGAATAAATATATGATTTCGAATAAATATATCACATCTTTAAATGTGTACGCACACACATACCACATTTCACACCATAAATAAATATTTATCATAACAAATTGCTAATAATATTAAAAACAATATGCAATATAATAGATTAATGACTGCATATTTGCTAATTTTGCTCTCCAAACTAAATAAATAATAGCAAATGCTGTATCAAAGAACGTTAATTGGAACAAAATTGCATTCCTTTCCATTGTGCTTAAACGTGAATCATCTCACTTCTTCACTTTTTTCAGCTACCGTCTTTGAATTTAAACGGTTTTTATGTCTCACTACTTATTTAAGCACCTAAGCTTGTTCTTGAATAAACATTCACTATACCCTATTTTTTTTCTTTTCTTGCAGAAAAATCAAGAAAGTCAGATTTAAAATCATGTGAGTATTCACGAAGTGAGAACTGATCAAAGTGCTAAAGGATGATTCAGGAATTTTCGATGCTAAAGAAATCTTTCTTTAAGTATTTACTACCAGAAATTTTCAGAATTTCAGGATCATCCGATATTATGCGGAAAGCAACACCTTTACTCTCCGATTTTCGGTTATGCATTAAGCATCACTAATACCACAGCATATCATTGCTTTTTTTAAAAATACTTCTTTAAATTTATAATATTTGGCTCTTATAACAGCTGCTTTTAAGCGACATTTTAAGCTATTTTTAAGCACTATACAACAGAATGTCGCTACTACATTTCTGAAAATAGGGTCATGAGTGTAAGAAGTTATTTCTGCTTAATTGGCACGACATATATTAGAAGATAAAATATTGAATCACACTAGAAGTAATAACAATAAAATTGACTTTTCTATCATATTTATTTGGGGTAAAACTAAAAATTTGAGTAAAACAGGTTGTGCTTTTCATTAAGGTTCAGGGGTGGTACAAAAATGTAAGGTAACAAGTCCTCTGAGAGAAAAGGTTTATTCATGAAATCAAAGAAGTAGACATAGATAGAAAGGCATGGCACATATTATTTTTACACATAGTCACCATGATTGTTGAAGCATTTGTGCTATCGTAAACCAATCTATAGAAACCAGAATAGAAGAAACCAGAGCCCAGGTCACAGAGCCACTTAACGACGGCTTCCTAAACTTCGGCATCACTTCTTAAATAGCGATCTGCTAGATTCTACTTCAACTGTCCGAAGAGATTAAAATCACTTGGTGCGATATCCGGGATGTAGGGAAGGTTCATGGCCGCCCTAACCTTTGTTCGTCTCGCAATTCTGCTATGCATAGTTCAAAATCCTTGCCCCAAAATACCACCTTTTTTCATGATATAATTACATTTTCATCTAAGAATGTTCTTTGTAAGAACAAAAACTTGATTAACTTCGCGCTTCCATCGCCGACCATGTATAAGACAATGTCGCAGACTTCTAACAAAGATTTCGGAGCACTACGGCACAAGTAGCTCCATCGACTGGTGGCATTTGCAAGCTGTGATCATATATTCTGTTTAGGCATGGCATTTAATGCACGGGCAATTTGTGCACCAGCGAGAGCTCTTGTTACTTACGTTTTTAACAACCTACGTAATTATAAGCATTAAAAAGCAGTATAATGATGCATGATATGGTGGATATAGTAAAATCCATTAATTGCGTTTTTTTCCGCATTTGCCGCTGGAATATGTTTATTTCTTTAATTTTAAAATACGGGTAGTTGCGAAGAATTGCGGAGCAAGTCTCACAATGACATCATGCCCGGAAAATGAGTTTGCGCACCATGCTTGTGAATCCCTGAGTCCTCGTTGTTTGCTTAAAAGTAAAGGGAAAATGTTGCATTTAATATAGAAAAGGTTTTATGGAACAGATATAAATATTCCGAAAAAATTGAAACTGACAAAGACACGAATTTATCCGAAACGACGAAATATTAAATGACAACAAACGATGTCAAACAATTACATCAATTTTTTTATTATAATAGTAAATGAATAAAAAATGTTTGTTTCAAAATAAGATTAAAAAAATCAATAAAATTCATCACTTTTAAAAATTCACAATTAAATTATTCTTCAGAATGTATGAAATTTAACCAAACTATAGACAAGACGAAGTGTTGCCATCCAGTTTGTTTGTTTGAGTTGCATATTGGTGAGAAACTCCACCCCAAAAGAAAACTGATCCCCTACCACATTATGTATTCCGGTTAGCTACAACATTTAAACTGAGTAACTTTTAATTAGGATGAAGATCCCTAATTCGCTAGGGTCATTTATACTTAAATTGGCATTTTCTAAATAATATAAAGATTACACTATTTCAAATAAAGAAATTACATAAGATCATATTTCAAAAATCACTTTTGAAGTAAGCAAAGATTTGGAGTATATAATACACAAAAAACTAGACAATGTTTTAAAAAGACTTACAAATCGTTTAGTTGACAATCACGCACAGATGAAAAAACGTGTTCATTATTCAATATAGATGCATCTCCATTTTATTTTATGTAATTCGTAAATTTTAAACAATTTATATATAGTAATTTAAGTTTTATAAACTAAAGTGGTGTAGTTCATTACTATGCTCTTAAATATACGATGCTATAGATCGAACAGCATCGACTTAAAGATATAACCTAGAAAATAAAGTAAAAGTGAGAATAAATCGACAAATGTGATGAACTTGCCTTGCGTGAATCTGCCCCCGAATTATTTAGTTTTCTGAGAAATAAAAGCCCTTTTCAAATGATTTATGTTTTATCGTTGTTCAGAATGCTCTGATTTATCTAAAGTTTAGAAAAAAAATTCTTTAAACGTCTTAAATGAAATCTAATATATTAGAATTTTATGCTGTGTCTAAAAATCATGTATACTTCTAAAATATGGCATGCATTATTGCTACTTTGTAGTACTTTTTCAGAAAATAAAACATTACAAGACATTCGAAATTCTAATCCAAAACATCGTGAAATGATAATGATTCAGGATTATTAGTCTATCTTTATATTATTTTTAAAAAAATCCCCCTTAATTTTATAGCAATTATAACGTTCACACATAAATTTATTTAAACGTTGCGCAAAGCGCGTAACTCTAAAAACTGTAACTAAAAAAATGAAGCGTGTTATAAACTATACTTTAAAATTTTTAAAGTCTATTATTATAAAAAAATGTATTTAAATAAGTTTTGCATCAATTTTTTTTTTTGAATTTGAAATATGTATAAGAATGGGTTAAATTCAATATTACATGTTCTTACTTTATTTATGAAAAACGTTCAAATTTCGATTAATTTTTAATTAAAAATATAATTAAAATTTTAAAAATCCTTTCTTAGGGAGCACCTACTACGCAAAAAATAAATACGCGCGAAATTCCCAAGCTAAACATTTTTTGAATTTACAATATATGTGAGAGTGATTTAGTAGCAAAATTTCGATGGCCAACCAAAGAACTTCAAAGAAAGTCATGTCATGCATTATAACCTAATAATGTGTTTTGGCTGGCAAACTATCTGTAAATTGTGTAATTATTGATTCAAAAATGGTTGAATACGGTCAACACGACATCTAGATCTACCAAACTTGACATCTGGTTACTTATTCGAAAAATGATGCTTAGAAATTACAGGAATTTTCAAAATATCATTTAAATTTCTAAATTATTTGAAATGTTAGCGTTTTACATAAATAACGAGAGTGTTTTCGCGCAGATACATTTTAACACCACTTTAAATTAAAAGTTTAACAATTCAGTGTTCCAATTTAATTTCGTGGAATATATTCTGTAGATAAACACATTTTACTTAATTTATAATGAAACAACTGATTCAATAGATTTTCTTTTTAAATGTCAGTAGTTTCATTACTTTTAGTATCGCCTATAAGAGTATTGCTTTTAATTAAAAATCATAAGTCTATATTTAAATAATATACAACTTTCAAGACTTGCTAGTTAACTTTTGTTTCAAATTTAATAGAAATATATTGTATTTTTTGAGAATGTGATCACATGATTTAGTATCAAAGTCAAATTTTTAGAAAACGCAGACGATCTTATGAATAACGATATTTAACAAGATCCCATTATTATGCTACAAAGTTCCGGACTAGAGGTTCGTATTCTGTTTGTGTCTGCCAATGCTAAACCCTAACTTCACTGTATAAATAAGATTTGCGCTCAATTACACAACACACTGACGCTTAAAGCATTTCAGTTACGCTTGATATAGTAATCATCTTTAAATCATTCGGATGTTGGAAGTGAACTTCCGAACTTGCCGTGGAGAGGTGCTACAGTCTCTTATCATGTTTGGGAATAAAAATGTTGGAAGCTTTTCGAAATAGTGACAATTTCAATGTGTTGCTAATCTGCACCACTCTTAAATTTAAGAACGGCGCTTTATAAAATGCTTTCTGAAGATTGACGCTGTGAAGTTTCTGGGAAGTAAATATTTACATATAATCTAATTCAATTACAAATAGTGGTGATAAGTTAAGTACATTCGAATATGTCACATCTACATGCAATTATTGTAACAGCAAAATGTTTCAACAAAAAGAGAAAATAATTGGTGAAAATTAATTAAATCTATAATTATGTTTGTTTAAATAGCTCAATTTTGGTATTTGTTTATGGTTTTTGCAATCTTACTTGCTTATATGAGAGTTAATATATAATCGAATTATTTTCTGTTGATTGTTCTGTTTATTAATATTTCTATTAGCAAGCTGTGAAAGAAATCTATATTAAAATCAGAAACTCATGCCAGTGAAGAAATCTTTTTAAATTGGATTCAAAATTCACAAAGATAAGATATTGTATAATAATATTGATTCAAACGTAAATTTACGTCTAGTCCGTCCCACGAAGGGTCAACATAAAATGCTCAGCTAACTGACTCAAAAGAAAATAGATAGCTGCTTTATAATATGATAAATCAGTAATGTATGTACTGCCTATTTCCTCAAGCCCTTAGTACCCTGTTGCTCCGAAAATGATTCCGACGATGAGTAGCCGGGCTCCCCTTTATAATTTTTCATACTAAGCAAACAAAAATTGAAATTAAATAGAAATCAAATCTTTAAAGTGAAATCTTTAAAGCAGTTTAGTTATTTTTATTGTAATTTTAAAATTTCATCCACCAGGATAATTTTAGTCAAATCGTGTTTTAGTTTTAAATATCAAATTTTCTTATTTTGATGAAACAAGAAATTTTCAGAGTAGAACATGGGGTGGAAAATAAGAAGGGGATTTGCTACTAGGTGCTCCTTGTCAGTCAATAAATGAAAACGTTTGCACGAAATGTAATGTAAAATACAGATTGTATGAAGCACAAACTTTGAACACTTACGTATTCTTCCCGAACACTCCTTAATTTTTCCCAAGGTTTGTCGTTGTTACTGCACCCTACTTGTCATTTTCATATGAGTTACGCCGCATACTACTTGTATTGTTGTTCGTCATGCAACTGGGTTGTTGTGCTATAATAAATTTGTATTTCACTCAATCGGTGTTGTGTCTTTCATTTAGGGTATCCTTTTCTATTACGTGCTTTATCTTTTACTTTTAGGGTACTTAATTCATCGACAAACAGCCCCTCTGGCGAAACCCTTTGCATAGTCGGCAACATGTACAATTGCGAAAATGACTTGCTTCTGTATGCCTGACCTACTCTTAAAGTTTGGTCATGTTTCTATTAACAATGTATTGATAAGCCAAATAAATATCAGCGAATGTGGACAGCTCGCCACCTCTTTAATTTCGAATTGAGGCCGCGCTGGCATAGTGGTAAGGTCTCGACTTTCGGGACGGAGGGTTCCAGGTCGAAACCCAATTCCACTGAAGATCCATCGTGTATTGGGCCTGTCTCACGCTAAATCATACTCAGGGGGCCAAATGTCCTCTGCTTGGTGTGTTGCGGAAGTTTACAAAGGGGGTGCTAGCTCAGGCGTCGTCCTAGTAATCTGACCGAGTTTTAAAATTACGATGTCCGTCCCCAAACAGCCCTCTTGCTGCTTCAAAACGGGAAGTTAATATAACTAACCAACTAATTAATTTAATCTCGCATTTACATTCCTCCTGCTTGATCCGATAGTTCCCAATGACATCGAAGCAGTCAGTTCGGTTTGGTCGCGTTTGCATGCGCATGAAACACTCTCTATAAGTCAACATGACTTTTATGAAATGATGATTAATTAATTATCCCTCCAGAGAAATAACAAGCTGTATTGAAAGAATAAGTAAATAAGCTGAGGACGAATGTGGTACATCAGATACCCATGGAGAAATGACTGAATACATGGACTTCGAAACCGATTGTGAGATTCGTGTGGAGGACAATTTAATTCACAAAGAGGACTGCGAATCGAATTGGTACACAAAAATGAATGTATCATCCATCCTTTAAAACTCTTTTCCTATTATACACAAAAAATGAAGTTGGATAAGAAGGGATTGCGAATTAAGTGCACCGACCTGATTTTAGTGCTGCATGAATAGTACTTGTCAGTATAGGATAAAACATATTTTATAGATTTGGAGAAGAAGTGCACCACGTGTTCGGTGTCGAAGCAGTTTTTAGGAGAAAATAATTTCTATAAATTGGAGTTAAAATTAGTTTTACTAATAAAATATATAAGACCAAAGGGACAGTACACATGACAAGAATAAATAACTTAAATTTCAGTATAGTACTTCTAAGTCAAGGCAGAAGTAGGGATCTGTTTCTGGGCCTTTACTCTAGAATATCATTATCAATAATTTATTGGACAAAGCTTGAACTTTCCCTTGTTGTGAAACGATAGCTTTCGCTGACGATTTACTTCTTTGCTTTCAAGGAAAGACTCTTCAAGATATTGAGAGAGAAGATCAACGAATTCTTGATTTTGTTTCAAGTTGAGCTAAAACATATAAATAAGAGTTTAAGGCAGCAAGTCAAAAGTTATGATCTTGGATAGGAGAAAAAGCAACACATTTACTAGTGTTCATATCCTTAATGGAATTCTCCTTTGTTCCGTGAAAGAATTAAAATTCCTAGGTGTTATCCTTGAGAGCAACTGTTGTTGGAAACAACATAGTTTGTACCTATCTAAAAAAAGTTAAAAGATTATTTTGCCGGAAATACTTTCGGACTCAAGTCCAACGAAACATCTCTCATCTACAAACAGGGTGTTATTCCTTTTTTTCGTTATGGTTCACAAATCTGGGGCACTGCTTTGGAAAAAAAATAAATTGCCGGCTTTCAAGGAAAATGTAGAGCATAATCCTCCTCCGAGTTATTTCTGGGTGACGGTATGCTATGAAGCTATTTTTTCTATCTAGAGTTTTACTCCCATTGATATCGATATTGTTCAGAATAGGGATTTCAAGATTGCGACGAAGACCTGTATCGCCAATAACCAAGACGTCTGCTTGCCTCTTTCTAAGATGTCTCACCCTTCTTCACGGTCTCTTATTAATTTAGTTAGTTACTGTAAAAATATTGAAGACAACTTTCTTGTCGTGTGCTTTACAGATAGCAGTAAAATCAACAGTAAGGTTTGTCTTTACTATTTTTTAACTTAATTTGGAAAACTATAAACTATAGTTTCCAAGACCATATTGAAACTGAAGTACGCCAGTTTAGAATAGGAGATGAATGCAGTGTTTCTCATGCTAAATTACTATGCATTGCCCAAGCTCTTAATTGGATTATCACTAACGAAACCCTTTACTCAAATTTCTTAATTTGCAATGACTGTATTTCTTCTTTATATGCCTTAAATTGAATTACTTCTCCAAACCGTCTAATTGTTAAAACTCAAACCAACAAAAGTTTCCTTCAAGGCAGAGGTGTGAAAGACTTCTTCTCTTTTGTTCAAGATCGTATAGAAATTTATGGCAATGAACGTGCTGATTGACTTGCAAAAAACGCGACTAAACTAATTGATTGCATCCCTATGACTGTATCAAAATCCTTTTACAAAAGAGTTTTCAAGAAACATGTTATTTCTCAATAGAATAACCGGTATCAAATGCGAAGTCCACCAAAGAAATTTTTCCTTCCATTCATGGACGTTCGACAGCCATCCATTTCGTCCGTCTTTTCAGAATTACTCAATTTTTCACTGCACATGGAAACTTTAGAGCCTATCTAAAACGATTAAATTTATCTCGTACAGACTTGTGTTCTTGCTCCAGTGGAGAGATTTAAGATGTCAATCACTTGAATACTTTATCGCTCTAAATTCATTCCCGCTAGATGTTTACTTATCAGCAGTCTAAAGAAAAACAATTTAGCATGTCCTACATCTTTCTCTACTTTGGTCTAGAACAAAACTTGTTTTGCATCATTTCGTGAATTTATCGACAGCATTTTTCCCCACATTATATAGACCATAAATTGTGTATCTATTTTTTGGTTTGCAGGCATTCACAGTTTTTTCTTATTATTTTTGTTTATTTGTGTTTACTTTTCAATTTTTGGATCTCAAATTTTTTTCTCAATTATATTTTGATCAGATGCTTTTATTTTTTCACCTGTGTGAAATTTGTGTGTTTTATTTGTTGTGTGATAGATAGTTTGTGTATTTGTGCGCTTTTATATGATTTTTGAATGCTTTATTCTTTTTTTACTTTTCCCCACATTGTACAGCTTTTACTCCATTTCTCGTTTCCATCCATTTTTGTGCATATGTGACCAGTTATTTTGTATCTATAACTTTTAAAAAAAATTTAATATGTTTCGGTATCTATTCCCCTTGGTTATTCACTTCATTGCTAAATACCATTTATGTGTTTGTATGGATGTGACCAATTTATTGTATATTTGTTTCCTTTTTTCTCCTTCCCCTTTTCAGTTTGGAATTCGCATTTGTATCATTTAATTTGAAGCTTTCTTCAACCCTTTTTTGAGTATTTTACGTACTTCCGCAAGCTTTGTGTTGTACTAGTTCGTGCACAAGGAGTTTTGTCTCAATAGATTGCAAAAAAATAATAAAACCATTAATGTTCTAGGTTTTTTTAAACTTTTTATAGTTTGCAATATTTTTGATAAATGCTTCTAGCAGTCTAATTAGTTTCGTATTGCAGAACAAATATAAACCAGTTTTAAGGTCAGGTTTTATTACTTTAGCTTAACCCTTTGAGATTCACTATATTAAAAAATAAATACTTATCTTAAAAAATATATAGTTAATGTCCTATCTCTTAACAATAAAAGTTTTTAAATGTAAAGAATTTTCTTCTGTTTTTAAATATTTACTAAGTTGGTGGAACAACATTTTTCCTTTAAAGGTGTTTAGTTTTCCCGAGACCCTTCCGCGACGCGTATCGACGTTTATCTCATTGTTTCGGTTACATCTGGAACATAAAATTTGTCATTTAGCGCATTTTCTTGAAATGCTTTAAAAGAATGTACATCTCTGCGAATGTAATAGAAACATTTTCCCACAATTACACCGTAACACTGTCACATGGATCTAGACGGTCCCGGCCGGTTTAAAAAGTTCCCTTAACAGCGACGAAGGCCGGCCTGAGGCGGTTGGCTTCCTTTGAGGGAAATTGAGGTTCTGAGATCGCTTAGGAGACAAGTACAGTAGGGTGTCCAATTACCCTTGCCAACCACAGTACATTTCCGTGCGCCTTAAGGGAAGGTTATAGAAGGGGTTAAAGTGGTGGGATAATTGACCATACAGGTTGGAAGAATCCAATTCATGGCGCTTCCTCCCCAAAACTCTCGGTTTTCAAATGTCTAGAAGAAAAAAGTCGCATCAGGATTAAATAGTTACATGTAATAAGCTCTTCCATAGTGTTTTTATGGATCTCTCTGAAAGTTTCGGAACAAAGCAGGACACCTATTTTGAATCAGAAAAACAATGCGCTTTCGCTATTTATTACATTGCGAAATTCTGTGTAGTAAAGATTAAAGGAATACATGAAAATGAGAAATAATTAATTTATTTTTGTAAAGCTAGTATTTCATCACACGAAGAAACGTTAATAAATCAAATAAAATAATTCCTTCATGAATATAATTTTTTCTGCTACTTACTAGTGGAAAATGTTTACAATAGGCGATTTTTGTATCATTCTCACACAAGTTTTATAGCATATTCGCTGATAATATCATCATAATTTAATTTTTGTGTTAATTCGGATTCCTTTGATAGAATGGTTAAAAGGTTCTTGACTACTGCTGGATCTGAAGTAATTTTTTATTATTATTTTATATCTTGATAAAGTTGTTTCAATTATTTTAAAATAAATATTGTAATATTTGCAATATTGTGTCCTGGAAGGCAGAGTTTCACGACAAATTTTGATTTCGATAAATAAATCGATAACATTAAGTTTCATTTTGCAAAAAATGCTTGTTGATACCAAAAGACGGCAAACCGCGAACGTATTACGGAAAGGACGAAAAGAGAATACTGGACCTGGTTTCATGAAATGAAAGGAAAATAAACGAGATGTAATTAAAATTATTTTATATGTTTAGTTTTTTAGCAAGCTTGTATTTGTTCAAATCAGCGATTTTTTATAGATATTTTTGAGGTGCTTGAGGTGAATGCGTTGTTGGTAAACTAGTTTTCAAAAATTAATAGATTAAAGCTCGTATTTTGTGATGTTTCCAAAAGTTTATTCCTTATTAATAGTAATTTGGGAAGCCATTTTGCAGAAGACTACAAATAGTAACGTGTCTTTCTTTCATTATTAACAATCATAGTTATTTCGGTTTTAGATTTTCAAGTTAATTGCATTTTACAACGTTCCTTGAGTGAGAGAACATGGATATTATTTTTCGGAAAGGATGAAGCTATAGCATTTTTTGATGAAAAATGATTATTGTTAACACTGTTTTTTAACTATAGGAAACTTTAGTATATATTATAACTTAAAGGCAGAGAAAATGATCCCATCAAGATTGGTTTGTGTACGTCAATACCAGTGCTGGGCATTTATACTCAGTCTCAATTGCTGCTTAAACCAATGCATAAAATACATATCAGAAACACCAAGACTGGATATGAACTAAATAGGAAAAGAGAAAAGTGAAACAACCTTATAGAATACAATTATTGTGAGTGACACGGTTTTTCTCAAAATTTTAATAACCATAAGAAGGAGTCCGTATGAGATAGTCAAACAGATTTATTATGGGTATTTGAACGGAAGTAAACATTTTGTAGATTTGTAGAAGTATCAGTACTTTGAATTATTGGGAGGAAAAGATATTCAGAACAAATGAGTGGATTTGGATGATCTAAAATCCCAATAAATAGATTTCTAGTCAGTTTTGTGATGTGGTCTTCTACCTTTTCTATTCTGAAGTCAGAGTATAAAATAGAGATTTTTATTATGGAAAGAACATTATTTTGAATTACTTGTACCTTATTGTGGTTAGTCTTAGCTGCCAACCC
>BGPR01019439.1:448-17150 GCA_013235015.1 Araneus ventricosus
CCCCCCTTAGTTTGAGCTTAGACTTTAGTATTTGCGCAACTTTAACTTTTCGCATGGGGGAAGCAAAATCTGTAACTTTTTTATTCTCTTATGTAGTCTTGTGTCCGCCATTATCGATTTTGAGTTCGAGTGCCCCCAAATGGCCCTTCGTGTACCCCCAGGGGTACGCGTACCACAGGTTGTGAACCTCTGCTCTATAGAAATCCAAACTACTCCATCGATGTTTTCATATTTTGCTCACAATATATTATGAAGCATAAGGAAAGTTTCGGTGAAGATTTAGAGACAAGTAATTAAATAGCTAAATCTTTATTAATTAAAAACTGTTTCCATGTATACAAAAAATTAATGTTGCCATTTTTATTGAATGGAAATGCTACATAAATTATAAATATTTTTTTCTGGATCGTCGATTTTGAATATTTCTTTCAAAATTTCAAAGCGTAATCTATTTGGATTTTACTTGCAGTGAATTCAGCATGCTTGTAAGGATTTATACACTGGTGTGAAGAAATTAAGAACCATTCCGCAAAACGCGAGAAATTTGCAATTAATAGGAAAACTATGGTTCTAAATCAGTTCTGGAGAATCGTGCGGATACAATCAAGTACCATACACATTTTACAGTGAAGATTCGGTCACGAGGGCAATAAGGGGGCGACCAAAAAGTGATGAAGAGGGAAAGGGATTTCGACTCATTCCGTTTCACGGAAAGATGATAAAGTGATGCAACTTTCATCAATGGTTATGTTTGATGTAGATAATATTTACATGCATTTTCGTAAACATAGCACAAATATTCAGGAAGATATAAAGGTTTCTTTACAAAATCCCAAATTTACCCACATGTTTTTTGCTTGTAACATGCAGAGTTTTCCACCAAATTGTACGAAACTTACAGAATACTAGAAAATATGTAAAAAAGCATTGTATTAAAATTTGAAGTAAATACGTTGAATATTAGAGGAAATATGAGTATTTGTACTAAATAATTTTTTACTGCGCATGTGCAAGACATAGCGTAAATTTTCTTTCATTACTTCAAAGCCAGATATTTAGAGTACCTTATAAAAAAATTCCAGTTGAATCCCGTTAAAATTCAGAAAGATGTCGCCATTTCAATGAAGTGAATTTGAATTTCTCTTTGAGAGAAGCTAAATTATGATGGTTTTTGCACAAACTGATATTTTTTAAACATCAACTTTCCTAAAATTCAATGTTACTGTTCGAAGATTAAAGTTTCAAAAGTTATCTCAGCATAGATTTTTCTACTATAATTTCCGAAGTCAGTTAATGGTGATTATTGGCTTAAAAGCCAGCTTTTGTCCGTTGTGCCAATAACTTCCCACAAGAGGCGTGTTTAAATCACTTTAGAAGATACACAAAGTATGGACGATCACAAATGCTTCACTCCAATTATATCCGCATAGCTGTAACTTATATAGCCTGCTCTCTACGCCTGCAAAAACGTACCTTCTACAGCTTTTACGTTCTGTGGCTCATTATCTTTTCATATTTCTAAGAAATGAGATCAAAACATACCTCCTATTTACCGTTCATACATGTTTCTTACATTTCTTGAGGGAAAAATAACGTTTTTGGTTACTAGAGATACAATCTAATCATATCCCTTAATGAAACAAATGTCCATACACAAAAGAAAGATCATAATACAGTTATAATCAGATACCATTTCGGCGATTTATGGCGACACCTTTGCCGTGATATAGGACAACCTGCCTCTTTAATGATCATGAACATTTCCTTTGAAGCCTTACTCAAAGAGGAATAGAGTAACATCTCTCGTATCGAGTACACATTTAACAGGCAGTATCAAAATAAATGCGCTTTTAAAAGCATAAATTTAAATCCAAAATTCATGTCTATTCGATAAAAAAATTATGTGATGAATTTTTAAAGAGAAGCCACAGTGGAAGTCTTCAATGGTTGTGAAGAATTTTATTCTCTTTAAATCTCTCTTGATGACAACGAAACAACAGAAAATGTACTTTGAAAGCAGAACGATGAGGAGGAGTAGGGAGAGGATGAAGGGGAAGACTACACGCAGACCAAGAAGTTACTAGAAAGGAGCCAGACATTCATTCATTCATTCATGCCAGCACACGATACTCTAAAGTTCCGCTGGATTATACAAAATGAATTTTGAAAACTCCGGGTATAATCTTTGTTAACGAACAGACATTCGAAGTTATATGTCATCACTTCAAGAAATGCGAACTTTCCTGTAATGACATGTATGGTAATTTTAAAATGTTGTTTACTTTAGTTTTTCTGAAATATAAATAAATTTACGTGTATGTGTTTTGATTTTAAATAATGTGAAGGTTTCGATATTATTTATTTAATTGCGGCCAACAGATGATCAACAGAAACATGATCAACAGACTTCGCATTCTTCATATGGAGCTACAAAACATGAAGAGGCAAGCTCTAGAAACATGTATTCAATTGTAAGATAAAATCTCTTATTCGACATCAGCGAGTTCCGGTTGTTGGCAGTTAGAGAGACTATCATTCCTATTAAAACCCGAAGGTAAAGAGACATATGTATCTATCTATGTCCGGCTATATTCTCACGAACCACTGAATCCTGAAACTAGCCGAAAGTAACAAAAGATGGAAAATAATCCAAGGAATCTATTTCGACTATTTAAATTCCGAAGTTCCAATTAGTTAAAAAGATATTAATTAAAAACGTCGAAATGATCCATGCTGCCATCTAGTGGCAACTTTAGCAAGCGAATTTCTTGCATTTTTTGTTTATTGACAACTTTGATTCCGAAGTTCTTGAATTTTTGTTTATTTATTTAATGAAACCTGGTTTTAATTTGCATTAAAGGTTTTTTTAAGCAAACTTCCGTGTTTTGATTTATAAACAACGAAAAAAATAATTTTCTGACCTTTTGCGTTTTTCATTAATGAATATTGACTGTTATATCAGTCATGTGCCGCCATCTATTGAGAAGAAATCACATGAATCGATTTATTTTAAAAGAAAACTTCTGACATTTTTAAAATTTCACAGGGGGAGAAAAAATGGCTGTAAACAACATCGAAATTCACAGTAGAGAATTAACCTATGGACGAACCCCACCCCAAAAGTACAATTTTTAATTTTTGCAAAAATTCAAATTTAAATTTTGCAGAAGCCCCGTTTTAAAATCAAACAATATAAAAGTTTCATAATTTTAGGGTATAAATCATTATAAAGCCAAAAATATCGATGAAACTTAACTGAAATTCAAAATTTATTTATTTGTGAATATATTTAAATTTAAAGCCTGAAAATAAAATAGAATTTTAAAGTTATTCGTTTACAACAGAAAAAAAATCAAGGAAAAAATAATTAGAAGCTGGAAATATCAAGGGAACTGAAATAAAATTCAACATTAATTTATTTGAAAGTAAACTTAAACTTAAAAGAATCCAAATAAATTTTAAAGTTATTCGTTTTTAAGTAAATTTTAGATTTAAAGAAAAATATTCTTGGAAAATGATCATGAAGCCTGGAATATAAATGAAACTCAAATAAAAGTAAAAGCGTCTTTATTTACTAAGAAATCTAAATTTGGAAAGCTACTGGTTTTTAACTAAAATTCAGGTTTAAAAAAAATCAGGGATAAACAAATATGAAACAAAAAATATCGATTAAACTCAAATTGAATTCAAAATTCGTTTATTTGCAAATAAATTTAAATTTAAATAAAACAAAACAAAATGTAAAATTTGTTTAAGTAAAAATCATATTTAAAAATAAAAATTAGTAAAAAAATAGTGATATAAATTAATTTTAGGCCTTTTGAGGGCCAATTTAAGACCCTCTTCCGCGCAGAAGTCCTCTTCTAACATCGTACGGAAACTTTGATAATTTTATTTCAACTTAAGTGTGAATGGCAGAATTTCAGGTTTTACACCAAACAATGCAACTACACTCATCAAATCGAAAACGTAAAAAAAAGTAATTTCATTCGAGTTTGCAGAAGTCCCCTTTTAAAATCTAATGGTTCACATACGGTGTTCTTCCATTTATATTTATTTATTTAATGGAAGCTGGTATTTCTTTTTTAGAGAGCTTATGTGTTTGGATTTATTAATGTCGGAAAAAAATCGTTTTATTTCAGTTTTTGTATTAAGGTGTTTAACTTTGTTGGGGGAAGTAAGTGACAATATTTGTTTAAACCAGCGGGAGTGTTCTCCCCTAAACTTTCTCGTATACTTCCCCCAAAAGGTGCCGTTTCTCCTTCCCCCGCGTGGCGAAAAAATTCCAACCTACTGTTATCCAGAATCCAATGACTGTCAGAAGAGTTTTCATTATAGTGATTGAAAAATATCTAGGTAAAGAATTCAAAGAGATGCGTACCGATTAAAACGCATCTATCGCACACTGCTAGGTTTCACTCTTGCCGTCTCAAGGGAAAACTGACGTAATTCGCTCCTTTCGTGAGCACAGACGATTGCTTCCGAACGCATGCGCGTGGAGATAGCGGATTGGTTTCAATGGTAAATTATACAGGCCGACAGACAGTCAACCCTTTGACGGATTTGGCCCAAAATTTTATACGGACCTACATCCATGACGATAAAACTGTGTACCAAATTTTATCCATCTAACTATTCAAGTTTCTGAGTTATAGTGTTCACATGACTTCGGACATACAGACAGATAGACTTCCCGTCGACGGATTTTGTCCAAATTTGATAGAAACCTACAAATTATGTTTAAAGACCACATACGAAATTTCATCCCCGTAGCTCTCATAGTTTTCGAGTTATCGTGTTCACAGACACACAGACATAATTCCAAAATTGTGTTTTTCGGACTCAGGGAGGTCTAAAACGTGGAGATTCAAGAGAAAATCTCGAGTTCGAATTTTTTGACGATTACAATACTTTCTCTTTGTATACTTCGTATACGAGAAAGTAAAAAAGGAGGCGGGCATATGAAAAAATATGGATCCTGAGCCCACACGTGACCTCACTTCTCTCCGCTAGGGAATATCACATTATTCGAGATAGCCCGTGCAACGCCGGGCCACTCAGCTAGTTGTAGTATAATTCATGCGTATTGTACTTACGTGCATGCGTGTAAGAGGTGAATAGTACCGGTCGACGTACATCCGCCCGATGGCCAACGGCATGAAGGTTTTCGCGATTCTTATGCACAGTCTCTCCTCTGACTTCTGTGTTCTTGAAGTGTTCCCATAGGTTAAGTTGCGAATCTCATCCGAGGAGTATTCGGAGAAAAAGTAAACGATGTTGAATGCTATGTAGTTGGCTATCGTTCTGAAATAAGAAAAATGAAAATAAATTTGTTAGAGCAACAGTTTTGAAACGTTTCAATATGATATCCTAATTACCGTATCACTTTTATTAGCAGCACTCTTTTAATGATTTTTAAAAAAATTATTTGCCCCTTCAAGTGAACTTTAAAAGTTTCCATAATTAAAATACCTTTTGTTCTGCTAATGTATTCACATGATGCGCCACGTGACCTTATGTGATCCACATTAACAACAACATCCCTCTACAATATTCTAAGACACGGGCTTGTCCCAGGCGAATCCCTGTTCAAGGTCAATTTTTTACACTCCAAAATAATGGGCGCAGTTATACGATTAACAAGGATCGCGGTGGCTTCGTGTTAAGGTGTTGTCCCTGCAGCTGGAGGGCTCCAGGCTCGAAACCCACTTCCACTGAAGATTCACCCTGTATTGGGCCTGTTGCACGCTAAGTCATATATAGGGGCTCAAACTTCCTCTCGCTGGTGTGGTGCGGATGTTTGGAGAGGGGTTCCAGCTTAGGTGTCGTCCTCATCATCTGACCACGGCTCAAAATTATGAGTCCATCTCAAATTAGCCCTTGTGTTACTTCAAAACTAAACTATACGATTAACAATAAATTACCGATAAAGGTATTTGGTAAATGTGCTTAAATACGCCCGTGGCAGTTAATGTATAGACTCCGCAAAGTATATATATACTCCCACGGAATTAAAGAGAGACGTTTTGCTTTCGTAGAAACAGATAATTTGAGCAATTATCTTTTCCAATTCTTTGTCTTTTTCTCGTGGCTTCCGCTCCTTTTTCTTAAATGCGAATTAAGAATGCGTATTTTACTGATTTAAAATCTTTGAATTCGAACATTTTCTTGCAGTGAATGAATCTCAGAACGGTATCGGATTTATTATTCTTACAATCATACCAGGGAACTTTTAATATTTCAAACCAAGGCACAGTAGAAATTGGAGGATACGTTTTGTTTTTTTCTATTGTTGAAGAATGTATAGATAACATGGAACTACACTCAACTACAGTTTATGGTATGCTGGAGTTTTACTTAGGTGGTTTCCATGTACAGTAATCACCGCTTGTAGGGATCACGGATGTAACCATCAATCGGTTGTACCGATCAAAATGGAGTGGGACGGATCTCCCGTATATAAACACATAGAAAATCTGCCGGTTTTAGTGATCAACAATTCGGTTGTAGTGATCGGTTTCGATGGTCGGATGGGATATTACCATTAGGTACTCCTTTCGCCTTGGAGGTTTCACCAGGACCAAACAAGAGGATGATCCTGATTTCATTAAAAAGCCAGCCGACCTTTCCGAAGAGGATTATGAGGTCTGGATCAACGTAGACTCAAATTTAGAGAAAGCTGAAGAACTATAGACGAAACGAAATGTCAAGCATGGATGAATCGAAGACATAACCCCAGAGAACATGAGGATAATGGCAATGAACAAGGTTCAGAAGAGATATCACCATCAGTCCAAGAAACTCTGCAAACCCTTCGTACTTTAAGATCAGTCCAATGTTGATCCGTGTTGAATCTTTTGATGAGCATTGCTATAACATGGGACTACACTCAACTATAGTTTATGATATGCTGGAGTTTTACTTAGGTGGTTTCCATGTACAGTAATCGCCGCTTGCAGGGATCACGGATGTAACCATCAATCGGTTGTACCGATCAAAATGGAGTGGGACGGATCTCCCGTATCTAAACACATAGAAAATCTGCCGGTTTTAGTGATCAACAATTCGGTTGTAGTGATCGGTTTCGATGGTTGGATGGGATATTACCATTAGGTACTCCTTTCGCCTTGGAGGTTTCACCAGGACCAAACAAGAGGATGATCCTGATTTCATTAAAAAGCCAGCCGACCTTTTCGAAGAGGATTATGAGGTCTGGATCAACGTAGACTCAAATTTAGAGAAAGCTGAAGAACTACAGAAGAAACAAAATGTCAAACATGAATGAATCGAAGACATAACCCCAGAGAACATGAGGATAATGAACAAAGGTCAGAAGAGATATCACCATCAGTCGAAGAAACTCTGCAAACCCTTCGTACTTTAAGAAGATCAGGCCAATAATACCGTTTTGAATCTTTTGATGAGCATGACTCATATAAACGGTTTATCCACCGAATTGCTTGAAAACTAAAAACAGGTGACTCCCGATAACGTTGTTAAGGAAGTTTTTTAAAAACTAATGTTTGCATATATTTTTTTCAATTCTGCACATTGCATCGATTTTCTTTTTCTAATTAAACCGCATGAGTACATGCCAAGAATATTGTGTGGTATGTTTTTTTTGACGTGAAAACGTCTTTCCGTTCGTTACAGTCATAGTCGGTCGAACTTTCTTGTGTGACAAAATACCGTCAGATTTGAATCGTTAATAACTACGAGACTAATAATAAGAAAAGAATTGTTGACCCCAC
This sequence comes from Araneus ventricosus, assembly GCA_013235015.1. NCBI lineage: Eukaryota > Metazoa > Arthropoda > Arachnida > Araneae > Araneidae > Araneus > Araneus ventricosus. Next base: position 8,200 of record BGPR01019439.1, read on the forward strand.
AACGAATAGATCATATCTGTAAGAGTTTGGAGCGTGGTATTTTTTTTGCCTGTGACGTCATCGTACCAGTGTAGGCGCATGCGCGTGATTGTTATGAATTAGCTTTATGTAAGGTTATAAATAAGTGTAGCGTGGAAACGCGTTTAGCTAGGAGGTTGATTCTGGTGTCATTTTAAAGAGCTTGAGGAGTATTACTAGGACCCAAAGTGAGACAATAAAATTTTTATCAGAATATAAGTAAAATTCGGTATTAAATTGAAAATTTAATACTCCGCATGTTTTTTTATTATAACATGCAGAGTTTTCTTTAGAATCGCATGAAACTTACAGAATACTTGACAATACTTAAAAGAAACATTGTGTTAAAATTTGAATTCAAAAATTTGAATACTACGGGAAATATGAGCATTTGTAATAAATAATGTTTCACTGCGCATACACGAAATGTAGTTCTATATACTGTCAACAGATGGCGCCATCAAAGGCTACTCTAAATAAAACATAAGAAAGGCGCAATTCAGGTCCGCTGTAGATTATTCGTGAAAACGTCGGGATAAAATCATAAAAAAAGCATTTCGCATTAATATGTAATTTAATTATCAATCTCTTTAATACAATATTTACACAGAGTAGTATAATGGTTACAGAACAGACAAATCACAAGCTACCACAGACCCTTGCTAAATGCGATAAACTTGTGATTTATCTATTCTGTAACCCTCTGTGTAAATATTGTATTAAAGAGATTGATAATTAAATTACATATTAATGCGAAACATTTGTTTTATGATTTTATCCAGACGTTTTCACGAAAAAATCTACGGCGCGGACCCGAACTGCGCCTTTCTTATGTTTTTTCGTTGCTATCCTTGTATACCTATATATTTGTATTGTTTTTAAGGCTTTTTGGATGTACTGATCATTCGGATGTAGTGATCATCTTCGCTTTGACTCAACACTACAAGCGGCGTCCACTGTATTAAAAAAGAATTAAAGTATTTACTTTTGTTTTCAAATACAAATTGAGCGAAAATTAGTAAGAAAGAAATATAAATGATTAATAATTGAGTTTGCCGTTCATAAAAGAAAGCCTCGAACTATCTTTAAATTATTGATTGCAAAATACTGCAAACATTGATTTAAATTAGCAAAATTATTAGAAAATTCAGGGTTTGTGCTGTACTCGAAACAACATAATAGAAATGAACCATTTAAATAATACCAGGAACATTTTCAGGTAATATGGACCATAGATCTTAACCCTTAAAGGCAAAATATCCAATTTTGTCTTCTAAAATCTTGAGAATAAGACTGAAGCTCTTTTGCCTGTTGTTGGCAATAGGATACATATTGAAAATGTTACGAAATCAATTTACAACATATAGATGGCAGCTTGAGTGCTGATAAAAAAATATAAATAAATTGATGTTTTGCGCTTGAAGCTGCACCTTTTTTGCTTTGTTTGTACGCTTGAGCATACCATATATTATTCTACAATGTTGACGGAAATTTCTTATCCGTATTATTATTTATTAAAATTCGTCTGTGTTTGACATTATAAAATTATGTCAAGGACATTTTTTTCAGGAAATAAACCCCAATGTTGTCAGGTGGTAACAAACTGTTTTTTAGCCATAAACCATACTTAGAACAAAGCAGGATTTTTAAAGTATTTTTTCCGTGTTTTATTGAAGAAATGAAAGTCAAAAAACATTTTAAAATCAATTTTAAAAAATTCGGGCTTTTAAGGGTTAAGAAGATTCCCACAACTCTGTTCTTAATATGCTGATATCGATTACCAGTTGAATTTTTTTGCTGTTAATTGATAGGATCGGCTAAATAGTTTCGGAAGATATCTTCTCTTAAATATTGTTGGATAAATTCAGATTTACCCCTCGGTATATTAATGCATGTATTGAAGAAATGAAAGTCAAAAAACATTTAAAAATCAATTTTTAAAAATTCGTGCTTTTAAGGGTTAAGAAGATTCCCCCAACTCTGTTCTTAATATGCTGATATCGATTACCAGTTGAATGTTTTTTGCTGTTAATTGGTAGGAGCGGCTGAATAGTTTCGGAAAATATCTTCTCTTAAATATTGTTGGATAAATTCAGATTTACCCCTGCAGTATATTAATGTATGTCATCAAATAAAAGTTGCCACGTTTCCTTATTGCCATCAGTACTTCAATGTGAACTTTGTTTAAAAATGTGTATGATTAGATGAATGAGAAAAATATGATACTTTAAAGTAAATAAAATTAATTTACCTCTTCTTAACTGTAGCCATTATACTAGGAAGCATTTGAAAGTACTGTGGTTGATACACGTACATAACGGTATCGTTCTCAATCGGAGCGTCGCTCTGTAGATGCTGATTGAGGAGACCTATGTAAGAAAATGTTTCGCCCTGTAATGGAAGAAGTCATTAAAATTATAATAATGGACATTTCAAGATCAAAGCAATGTTATGAATGGTAAATATAATATGTGAACAAATAACTAAGTTTTTACGTGTCATTTCATAAAGAGGATTCGTTATTTTTTATTGCACTTGGCATATTAAAAGTGAGCAAATCGGTTTTCTACCGGAAAGATATAACTTTCATAATTTCATGATTATTATTCCCAATTTTACTTTCTCTGAAGATCACCTGTGTATGTGAGCCTTTTAAACGTTAAAACTGGCCATATGTCAGATGCCCATACGCTTAATTTGGTGTGGTGTAGAAATTTAGAAGATGAGTATCACTCAAGTACCAATTATCTGTCAGCTCAGAATCACAAAGTCTGCTTCTGATAGTTATTCTTACTTACTGAATCAGGTCTAATGGATTGTCAGAACTTTGAGATTGTGGAATTTTTGCAAAGTTTCTGTTAATACCGAATTAAAAGTCAAGATACAACACCGTCAGAGACTCTAGCCTAGAAATTGACAATTCCACAGATTTTTTGCAAAGTTTCTGTTAAGACCTAATTAAAAGTCAAGATACAACACCGTCACAGACTCCAGCCTAGAAATAGACACTTCCACAGATTCACCTCCCAGAACCAGAAATTCAATGAATACCCATTCGAGTAGCAGAGCACCCAAACTTAAGAACAGCAACCAGCCAACACCAATTCTTCCGTAATTCATTCGAAAAATTCGTCCTTCACATCACTGCCAACCCTGGTTCTCGGTTAATATTTCAGCAATCCCTAAGTAAAAGTAACAAGACTGGACACAAGAAACAGTCCCACAATCTGTGGGAGGGTTGCGACAACAATCCTCAATGTAACCGGTTGTAATACATTATCTATTTTTCTTAAGCGTCGCATCGAACAACAATAACAGCCCGAATCATGGAGCTGCAACTGTATGCAACAATGTAACCTATCACAGCACTCATCTGATAATTCCTCTTGTATGTAGCCTATATTATATTCGGATTGTAACTCTCTATGTATCATTATATCGTTATTTGTTATGTTTAGTTAAATTCCCTTTTATGTGTTTTTTATATCTCTTGATGTAATTTATTTATTTATAGCTTTTGCTTTTCACAAAAGTTTCACGCATACCCATCAAACCGACAGGGACAATGTTTTGGCTCCGAATTTGGGGGTATGCTGTGGTGTTATGTAATACTGCTCGTATGAACATTAATAAATCAGATTCAAATCTCATACAAAAAGTTAGTGAAAGAAAACTAATTCAGAATAACGTCATTTCCGCTAATTTAATGGAAAATTTAGCAATTCCTTTATACTGATTATTTCCTCGACAAAAAATAATTCAAATTCTTTTAAAACCTAATGTCAACGTAAAAATAATAAGAATAATAGCAGTTGATTCAGTGGTTCGAAACCGTCATAAAAACAATAAAGCACTGGAGCTAGTGTCTTTGTTCCCTAAACAGTAAAGGAAACATAATTCTTGCGATAATCATATCTGTTTAGGCACGTTATGATTAAGCATCATTCAGCATGTTAGCTCCAAAATTCCTCTCATGGCATTTGGCACATTTCCACAAATAACCATATTTAATATATATTTTCTTAATCTGAAATTGGAACTCGGATGAGCATAATCAAACAGGTAATAATTTCTTAGATTAGTAAAAACATAATTATATGTTACTGTATTGTATATCTATATATAACTTCATGGTTTCGGTGAAGTGTAAAAATGCAATTCCAAAGAAGACAGCAGTCGTTGACGAATGATGAACAGTTTCTTTATTTAATTTATAGGTTTCGGCTGATTTGGGGATAATTGAGAATAATACCAAGCCATACTTAGGGGCTTATAAGGGTTATACTAGGGTTATTACTAGGGTTATTAAGAGACGCAAATCGCAGGCACCGGCGGCAAAGAAAAAGTCACGTCGAAGCCGACGTCTGGTACGAAGGCTACTTGGTTTTAGAAATAGGAATTTGCACCATCGCAGAGAGATTAAATAGCAGTTGAAAAAGGGGATTTTCCCGGAAGACTCGTGACTCGGAAGTGAAAGTACCAGTGCGCTTATTACGATGGAATTAGAAGTAATTTAAAATAAGGTATCATTAAAAATAATTTAAGAAAGTTAAAAAATTAAGTTATAACACACACACACACACACACACAGTGTCCTGAAGCTAGAAATAAATGCGCGCTAGCAGACTTTTGACCGACTTGAATATGTGTGAGACCTATGCACAAGCACATGCCCCGTCATGAAATTACCGTCGAATTTTTTGAGTTTCCTTGCCTTTTTTGAAATTGTTACTGTGGGGTGCTATCTTTCTGAAAACGGGACATTTTGGCGTCCCGAAGCTGTGCTTGGGGACAACGAGACAGACTACCTAAAAACGGGACGGTCCGGTTCAAAATGGGACGTATGATCACATTAGCCATGCAGCATTACGATAAGCATTAGTAATCGGCATATCAATTTGATTATCTATTCTCTGTCGATCCATTTACAAAGATAAAACTGCCGGCAATTAATGTTTATAGTAACGCTTATTGTTATAATCAACTCTAGAATCTTATCAGTTTGCATAGCCTTTTTGGGAAGTACTTTTGCGCGAGAGTGCCTGTGCAATGGTGCCAGTAAGTGATAATGATAACGGAAAAATGTTCTTAAGATTTTAAGAAATCTCGTCGGCTTCTCTTTCGTTCTATGTGAAATGTATACATACACGATAACAAACATTCCAGCTAGGGATGGCGGGTATTGCGAAAATAATCGGTTTTCTGTTATTCAGGTTTTTTTCACCTCCAGTTTAACCGCTCAAAATAACGGGTTTTCGGGGTTTTTTTTATAAAAAAAACCCCGACGTTTGTAGATCAAAATTTTTATTAGTATTGTTTTTACAAGAAATCAATCCATTGACCAATATTTATCTCTTCATAAAGACTCTTTCAGTAATACGCCAACCAACAGACGCCTCGAGGAAGAGGTTGTCGTTGATTGGCATAAGATGATGAAATTTAAAGCTTCAAAACTTGAAAAATTTTAGCCTATTCGAACCTTTCTTCCGATCCGGTTTTTTTTACCCGGTTATTGGATTTAAAATAATAACCGAGAAAACCGGGACAAAAAATAACCGAAAAACCAATTAACCGAAAAAAAACCGATTTTCGGTTAAAACGGGGAGGTTTTTCCCTTTCCTAATCGCATCTCGTATTATCATTTCTATTTCAGATTTTTCCGGTAAGCATAGATTTTTTAGTTCATAAAATCCCAAACTCAGCATTATTATATGCATTTCTATACATGTACATTATAGGCATATTCTAATTTAAAAAGTCAATATTTCAGAAGCAATAAATAACCAGGGGATTAGTTAATTGATTCAATCTGAGCTTCTTCTTGAGCTTATTCGGTGTATGCCTGAGTGAAAGTGAAATTAATTTGTGGGTTCATTGCAAGGGTTGTTCGATAAGTCTGTTCAAACTTTTAAGATATGGCACCACTAGATCGTATCGAGATTATTTTTAAATGCCGGCATCTCTTATGCGGTATCACACAAAGTGTCATTCAAATATATCTATTAGGCGCGTGTTTGACACTTATCTGAATCGGTTAAGTACCGTGATATCTGAAAGATGGATGCGAGAGAATTTCGTGTAGCTGTGAAAAAATTATTTTCTGAAAGCGAAAACTGCTAAGGAAGCTAAGGCTGAGCATGATGAATGCTATGGTGACTTTGTGCCTTTGATTAGAATAGTTTATGAGTGGTTTGGTGACTTTCGGAGTGGTCATATGAGCACATGTAGCGCTGAACGAACCAGAATGCCCTGTTGAGGTTACTGTGATGTTTCTGTCTCTTGAAATCATGACGCCAGATTTTAGAAAAAAATATCTATTTGCACATAGACAACACATAAACAAAGATAGTGCAGTTCGTCGCAATTAGAAGCCAGAGATATTTCAACAAACGACCACAAACAGGCCACACATATCACTTCTCTCTCGAAGATCACACATATCACTTCCCTCTCGAAGATCACACATATCACTTCTCACGTGTTTACCAAAAAGTAACTCTGCGATAGGAAGGATTCCGCCAAGCGTTCTCTCAACTATCGCCAACGGTAGAGATCAGCAACGAACGGCAACATTACAGCTACTACTGAAGAAGTCATTGAAAAATCCTTAGTATGGCGATTTATGATAGAAGAGTTAGAGTGGATGCAATTTCTAAATCTATGGGTATCTCAAATAACCGTTTACATAATAGTATTTTGCGTCAACAATTTACACATGAAAACGCTCTCCACAAGATTGCCGCGATTACTCACTCTGTATCAAAGATGTTTTTCCAGGAATGTTTGAAGCTATTTCAATAGAATCCAGAGGAATCTTTGCCTCGATTTGTAACAGAGGATGAAACTTGGGTTCATCACTATCACCCTGAGATAAATGAGTAATTAAAACAATCGCTTGTAAGAGAGGATTGGGCCTCCAAAAAAGACATAACCGTTTCTTCAGCTAGAAAGTCTATGGCCAGTCTTCAGGGATACTCGTGATATAATCTCTAATTTATACTCTTTGGAAAAGGTCAAACCAATTACAGGACAGCATAATTCTTTGTTAGATTGATTGCTTGAATAATGAAATAAAGGGAAAATGACCTTACTTATCAAGAAAGAAGGCTCTTTTTCACCACGAGAATGCATTAGCTCATACATCTGTAATTGGGAGAGCAGAACTACATAATTTACTCTACCAAGTTCTGCATCCCTCCTATTCTCCCAATGTAGCTTCTTCGGATCACTACACATTCCCAAACATGAGAAAATGGCTTGCAGGAAGGAAATTTGATTGAAAGATGAGGTAGTTGTCGAAACAACTGCCTACTTTGAAGAGTTGGACAAATCGTACTACTTGGACGGAATAGGAAAACGCGAGCATTGTTGGACTAAGTGAAAGACCACAACATGAGTTTTATATCGCACAATATTATACGGCAGCCGTTCCCAACCTGTGGGCCTCGGGCAGCGTATTAGTGGGCCGCGAAACACTAGTCAAGAATCGAAAACAGGGAGCTTCAAGAGTATACTCTCGTTTTTTGCTTTATAAAACAATATATTTTTATTTTATCCCTTGGAGACTGGGGCTGTTCTTTCATGCCAATCTAAGTAGTCCTCTTTTTTCTCTGTTTATCTGAGTTATTATCCCCACTGATCCGCTGAGATCTATGACCCTTTCAGGTAGGCTGATTGGTGGATCTTCCTTTCCTCCCCTTTTTTTTCCTTCCTTCTTTCCTTCCTTTTCCTATCCTTTCCTCTTCTTTCTTTTCTCCTTTCCTTTTCCTTTCTTTTCCTTTCCTTTCTTTCCTTTCTTTTTCCTTTCTTTTCCTTTCCTTTCTTTTCCTTTCCTTTCTTTTCCTTTCCTTTCTTTTCCTTTCTTCCTTCCTTCCTATCCTTTTATATAAGCTTCATCACTAGGGCCACTTTGATTGTTGATTTCAAATTAAGATTGCCTTTTTTCAAGTCATATAATTTTGCTAGTGCTAATAGTTCTTATGCCAAGTGTCTTTTTGTATCTTGAGTGTGCTGATTATAGATAAGGTAATTTAATTTAATCCTAATAATTATGTATATTGCAAATATATTGCATGTTTGTGTAGATTACTAAATTAATATTTGATGTTTTCATTTACTATATATAAAAAATACAAACACATATATAAATATATGTGTTTGTATTTTTTACTTGTGTATTTATTTAATGGGCCTCAAAATATTTTTTACATAACCGGCCGGTCTCAAAACCAAAACGATTGGGAATCGCTGTTATGCGGTATTGTACAGTATTATACGATATTGAGAAAAGCGTGCTATATTCTACAATATCTGGGTGCTACTGCCTCGAGGAAAAATAAATCGAATGTGCCCTTGAAAGGGTTAGTGATCATCTGAATCGCTTTATGTATGATGGTTAGATTTATTGCAAACGAGAAAAAACAAGGATAGGAGGCTGAAAAGGAACCACGGATCTTTTCGTACAATGGTTTGAAAAGAAGGGAAAACACTGTCTGTTTCCTCAAGCAGGATCCTCGTCTTACAAGGATACTTTGAGATTTCATACACTCATAATCTCATGTATAAAAATAAACTTACATTAACATCCGAGTTCAGTTCACCAACTGCTAATTCAATCTCCTCGTTTTCAGCTACCGGCTGCTTACTGAGCTAAAATCATAAAACATTAAAGAAAATTTTAAAAGCTCACAAGGGAAAACTTATGAAATTTGAGCAACAGTTAATATGTATGCTTGTTTGAAAGATATTCCACACAAATACGTAAAGAATCTAAGAAACTAAAATAAAACTTCTTTGATTATTTAGAGACGAACACAATTCAATAAATCAATTAATGATAATAAAAAATAAAATAATAATAATAAATAAATAAATAAAATAATAGTAAATAAATAAATAAAATAATAAATAAATAAATAAAATAATAATAAATA
>BGPR01019439.1:17160-29294 GCA_013235015.1 Araneus ventricosus
AATAAATAAATAAAATAATAAATAAATAAATAAAATAATAATAAATAAATAAAATAATAATGCAATAAATGTTGCGAACAAAACTTAATATCCTTCTAAAATGCGTTTAAATTTCAATTCTGTTCAGAACTGTTTAACGGGTGTAGCAATAAATTGTCATACCTCATTGAATTTGATTATCAGCATTAAAAGGACGATTAAATGTTGATCAAGTATCTACTACTCAAGAGATGAAAGAATGTTTACCTGGATGAATAAATGACATCAACTTCGAAAATATTCCCGGGAAAATATATAAAAATGACAAATTTTATTACACCTCTGTATATATACACTCTGTCACAAAACAATATACGCACTCAGAAGGAAATGAGCTACTATCACGAAACTTAACACGTATGTCGTGTATGAGGAGATAAGCAAATGATTACAAATTCAGAAGACCAGACCGTTTTATTAAGAAGATATGGCATGAAAAAGGTTACAAATCAGTAAGTAGTAAATCCACCTCTGGTAGCTATACAAGCCGAAACATGGCCTGGCATCGAATCAATGAGGTCACCTATGACCTCCTGTGGAAGATCATGCCATAATCTTCGCAACTGGGCAGTTAATTCACCAGTATTCCTGGACGGCTGCAATTGCCTTCGAAGCACGTCCCAGAAGTGCTCTATTGGCAAGAGGTCTGGTGACCTGGAAGGCCATGGATGTACGTCATATCCTTGAAGACATTGTTGGGAGAGTCGCGCACTATGTGGACGAGCGTTGTCTTGCTGATAAATGGCACTTGGGCCGACTTGATAGCATAGGCAGTACAACTGGCATTAAAATCTCGTCCACGTAACTGCGTGCTGTCAAAGTGCGTTGAAGGACGACTAGAGGTAATCATGTGTCCCAACAAATCGCTTCCCACACTGTCACACCTGGTGTAATCGCCGTATGCCTCTCGACAACAAATGCCGGATCGGACCGGTGGCCTGGCCTCCTCCACACGCGTATGCGCTGGTAATCAGCATTGGGACTGAAACGGAATTCATTGCTGAAGATCACACGCCTCCAATCGGTCACATTCCAGCTTGCCCGAGGTCGGCAAAAATACAGTCGACACTGCCTATGATGTGGGGTCAGTGGTAGACGCCTTAATGGACGTCGGCTCCTTATACCTGCGTCGGCCAGTCATCTCCGAATGGTTTCCCTTGATACTACCGGATGTCTGGAAAGTGGTGCATGGCGTCGAATCGATCGCGACGTTGTTGGTGCGGATGTGGCGGCTCTTATGATTGCGCGATCCTCGCGCGCATTTGTGTTTCTGGGACGCCCTGACCCTCCGCGACGGTAGACTATCCCTTCCGTGATCCATTGTTGCCAACACCGAGCAACAACCATATCGCTCCGACCGAGGTGGCGGCCGATACGCCTGTTCGGCCAACCTGCTCCTCTGAGGCCTACTATACGCCCCCTCTACCCTACTGATGGGGGCACCACGGAATGTGAATGAGTTGCTCAGGTTTCATATGAAGGAACTCGCCCCCCTAGGGTTACATAAATGGTGGGGCTCTGAGTCCCTCCACCAGTGATAGTATGTACCTCCTACGGGAGGGGTAGGGCTTTGTTGGCCGCTAGGACCCGACCTCAGTACTCGTTTCTATTGCAACGACTGTCATTCAGATTTCCCGTATGCCTAGGCAGATCGGAGTGACTTCAGACTTGTGGTTATACGCCCCCTCTCGAAGTCCGACAATTGTCCGTACTGTCGCCGACTACGTCTCAGAGGCATCTCTCATCACAATACTGTCCATCCAAGTCGGCAGAATTGTTTGAATAACCCTATGGCACGAGCAATCATGCTTTTAAACTCTCCCAGCTGCGCATCTCATACGAGTATACCGCGCTTACACTTGTCTCATTGGCGTCGAAATTTTAATCATTTGCATATCTCTTCCATACTACATTACTGCCAAGTTTCGTGATAGTAGCTCGTTTCCTCCTGGGTGCATATATTTTTTTGTGACAGAGTATATTTTAGAATACTCTGCTTTTTTAAAATCGAGAAATAACCGCACATATAAACAGACTGTAACGTCTTGCAGTTATGCTTAAAAGAACATTACAGCTATGTTAAATTTTAGCATAATTTATTGAAAATTCTTCTGGAGTAAATATAGAGTTATATACAAATATAATAATTCCAGATTAATAACAACATAACAAATTAAGCCCCAAGGCGGGGTGTCCATTCACTGATCAGAAAATAATTAGCGGGTTTCGCTAAACTGTCCAAATCGGACCTTCGTTGAATGCGACCACCAGTTTGGCTGTCGGGATCTCATCTCCTCTGTAGTTTCTCCGTCCAGATCTTATATTGCAACAGAGAAGACCAACCCATTTGTGCTCTCACGGGAACACACTTGGCAGCGCAAAAGCCACCTGTTTAGGAATGTTGCCTAGGGTGCAATCGGTAGATGAAAGTCGGTAATGAAAAGCAGTAAGTAGCCCGCCAAAAGAGGGTCCCGGTGGCATATTTACAAACCCTACCCTGATAGAACTGAGGCAGGAAATCGGGCAATATGATTGGATCGCTTCGCCGAGAGCCGATGACGTCGTTCTTTGCTCTCGTACGGAAATTATAACAAAACAAGCGATTGAATCTGGACTTTGAATTAGTTTAGGTTTCCGTTGCTTGGACTTCGCGAATTTTGTTCTACGATACGCACCTACGTAGCAATTTTATTTAGTCTAGCGATTACTTTTTACTTACTTTTTTTCGTTTTATTATTATTGGCCTTAATAATAATAATTAATAATTTTACTATTATTTGGCATTAATTATAGTTAGATTAGTTGACTTTGAAACATCAAATGAACTATTTTCACTGGAATGACGTCGAAAAAACCCAACAACATTAACCTGTTAGTTAATACCCTTCAAACAAAGTTGTTATCATTAGACTTTTCATTAGTATAATTTCTTACAATGTGGGGTGTTTTATTTTTTATGATATTTTAAAAAATGATTTCATTTTTAAAAATATTACAACCCACGGAAGAATGTTTTCTGTGCTCAACTGTGGGAAAACGGAAAAAAGTAGGACGACTCTTGTTTTGTTATGATTGCCGTACGCTACGTGCGAGAGCTGAAAACGACGTCACTGCCCCTCGTAGCCAATGGTATTGGCCGATTTCCTGCCTCAGTTCTATCAGGGTAGGGTTTGTAAATATGCGTCCCGGTGTTTGAAGGACCGCCAACAAGAAAGGTATGGGGAGGTGTCTATTGTCCAGATGAATCTGGAAGTGACCAGCGCCTGGGAGCGCACACACCCAGTCTTTAATCAATGTCGGAGTAGGGCATACGTCACAAGACCTATTAACATATTCAAATACCTAAACGTTCTTTAACGAAACTAGTAAAAGTTTACTAATTATTCAATGGCTTAAATTCTCCGCATTGTAACTCAATCGTAATAAAGAATCCCTCCTAAAATTTGTAAGAGATTCATCTATCTGCTACCAAACGTTTCATGTCACAAAATGGAGAAATAGTTCTGGTCGGAATAAATCTTATTACTTGGCATCTAGTTGCAGAATTTAGAGGTTTGATTATCAGTTTCTTTTAAAAGAGGAGCCGAAGAATCCATTTTATTTAATTTATTTTTTAACAAAAGGAATAATAGTTTTCCTATGTCAAAGTCCTATCCTAGTTGTCCTATGTACTCATCAAAGTCTGACAAGTTGAAATTCCAAGCCAATTCTATTTTCAAAATGCTAAGTAAGGCAAGCAGTTTCAATGGAGCCGTCATCTGGAGTTTTCTCCTTCCGACTTTCTCGTATATTTAAGGCTATATCAGACAACAGCGTTGTGTGTGAATTTTCCGTCTACCAAGGGGCAATTCCACTCGCCAAAAGTTTGTACCACGTGACGCATTGAGACAGCCGGTCAGACAGGATTTCGGTCATCGTGGAAGGCGAACTACGTCACCGTCAAAGTCACACCCGATTGGTTTGAAGTTTTCCGTCACTATCGTACACATTTTAAAGCCGTTTGAATACAGTCCACGATTCCGACATCTTGTCTGACTGGTTGTTTCAATGTGTCATGTGCTACAAACTTTTGGGGAGTGGAATTGCCCCTTGGTAGACGGAAAATGCACACACAACGCTGTTGTCTGATATAACCTTCAGACAACACGTTGCGTTTTTACTTTCTCGTATACGAAGTATACAAAGAGAAAGTATTGTAATCGTCAAAAAATTCGAACTCGCGATTTTGACGGATCTCCACGTTTTAGACCTCCCTGAGTCCGAAAAACACAATTTTGGAATTATGTCTGTATGTCTGTCTGTGTGTGTGTCTGTCTGTGAACACGATAACTCGAAAACTATTAGAGCTGCGAGGATGAAATTTGGTATGTGGTCTTTAAACATATTTTGTAGGTTTCTATCAAATTTTGGACAAAATCCGTCAACGGGAAGTCTGTCTATTTGTATGTCCGCAGTCATGTGAACGCTATAACTCAAAAACTAAATGGATAAAATTTGGTACACAGTTTTATCGTTATGAATGTAGGTCCGTATAAAAGTTTGGACCAAATCCGACAAAAAGAGGCGTTCAAATTGCATATTCAATTTCTTTTTATCCGATTCTCATGCCCATGCGTATTGGTAGCAATCTGTTATTGTTGTAAATTTTATTTACAACAATAAATAATGTTTTCAAGCATCAATTGTTAACAATTTTTTTATTGTTGTAAATCAAGTCGATCTCATTATTTCAGCAAATCTTTTATTCACGCGCTTTTGCAATTGTTACGGTTGTAGTAGTATAAATTGTTTTCTTGGGAATTCAATTCCAAAGCAGAATTTTCGCTTTAGTATTCACTGCATTGCCTATTTTATCGCGTCTGCTTCAAAGTAATATTTTTTTGAAACGTGGCAACAAAAATTTGATTTCAGGTTTGTTTGTTCTTTTGTTTTACTTTCTCGTATACGAAATATACAAAGAGAAAGTATTGTAATAATCAAAAAAATTCGAACTCGAGATTTTGACGAATCTCTACTTAGAAAGTATACGAGAATGTTTAGGGGAGACCACTCCCGCTGGTTTCTTTAGCTTCATACTACAGTGAAAAGAATTGAGGTCCTTTTTCCTTTGACCAATCGTATCAAAAATTTGAAATAGATCCTCAATTTTGGTGTTAAGATCACAAATAAAATTTCATTTATCGTTCTTATAGTGTTTTTTGACTTATCATTTTAGCATACTCACGGACAGACAGAGAGTCTACCTATTGAAGGATTTGGTCTAAATTAAACACGCAACTGCACTTTATTTTAAACATCATGTACTAAAATTCACCCATCTAGCTTATGGTATTTGTATAATTATTTTTGATAGTAGTAATTTTTGAATTATCAATTTCACATGCGCAGAAATATGCAAAACAACTGTGAAACTGTCTACGGATTTAGTCCAAAAATAGATACAGACATAAAATTCTAGAAATTTTGTCAATAGCACCGCAAATATAATCAGAATTTTATGTTATGAACATATTTAAATGAGATTTTGTTTGCAAATATTTGACAACACAAAAACTGAATACGTATATGACAATTATTATGATTTCTAAAGGGCAAAGGCTCATTTTTTGGAGAACTCTAAGGCGATTATTGTAATACAAATGATTCCTCTGATAGCTGTATGTAAATACTAACATTAGTTAAAGGGTTATCAGTGATTAGTTTTATAAACTATTTCGTGACATTCCAAAGTCAGAAAATAACATATAACTTAATTAATTAATAACTAAAAGAAACAAATCTTAAGCTGAAATTGTTCAATAACCATTCCTAATTCTTTTGAAGAAACTGTATAATTATGCAATTCTATACTTAGAAAGAGACATTCAGTTTATTATGAGAAAAAGGGAATAAAAGTAAAATATACAGTAAATGTAATTAAAGTAAAGTAAGTAAATATAAGTAAAATAAGTTTTTAAATAGAGATTGCGCGACTAATAACACCCTTGCAAAAATAAATCGTTACGTTTTATTTTTCACGGCCAAAAGACTCGTATTTAAAAAGCAAATAACAAAGTCACAGACAACAGTTATTGAATATTACAGACAACAACTATTTCGTGACATTCCAAGGTCAGAAAATAACATATAACTTAATTAATTAATAACTTAAAAAAACAAATCTTAAGCTGAAATTGTTCAATAACCATTCCTAATTCTTTTGAAGAAACTGTATAATTATGCAATTCTATATTTAGAAAGAGACATTCAGTTTATTATGAGAAAAAGGGAATAAAAGTAAAATATACAGTAATTGTAATTAAAGTAAAGTAAGTAAATATAAGTAAAACAAGTTTTTAAATAGAGATTGCGTGACTAATAACACCCTTGCAAAAATAAATCGTTACGTTTTATTTTTCACGGCCAAAAGACTCGTATTTAAAAAGCAAATAATAAGTCACAGACAACAGTTATTGAATATTACAGACAACAAAGACAATACATATTTAGAAATTAAATTTACTTTGGACAAACATATTATCATAACAAATACCATTAACTATTTTACTTTCTGCGAGAACAGTTAAAACATGCTTACTGCAGTTTGAAGCGTACGAAAACATTGTTACGTGTTTTAATTTACCTAAACTATTGTTCTTTGGAAATGGTAACTATAGAGTATTTGAAATCCTTTTTAATTTATGTAGATCACACATGAAAATTTAAACTAATGTTGAGAGTACGATAGCTTAGTGTTAACATTATTTGCTCAGGTTTCAGCTGAAAATGATACCTTTTCTGGCATGTTAAATGTTATAAGAGCTTAAAAACAATCAACTAGAAAAATTAGAATAAATTTAAAAATGGAATCTTAACTTAAACTTTAAACAAGAACAAGAAAAAATTTTATGTATAAACAATAAAATTTAGAGAATAAAATTAAAAAAAAATGAAATTTAGAAAATAAAATTAAAACAATGTTTAAGTAGCGCGCAAATGCAGCAGCAAATAAAAAAAACAGAGAATAATAGAAATCAATATCATACAAAGAAAGCCAAAAAACAAAGAAAAACTCAGAGGAAATCGAAAAAAACAAAAAGCAAACAGGAATCTATTCTAGTCCATTTTTTCAAGGGCTAAGAACTTCATTCGAAATGGATTCAAAATAATAATTGAGAAATTAAATTTTTCTATAAGAAACTAGCATTACGCCAAACATAGCTTCTCTTAGCCATTACCAAATGTTACAAAATGATGAGGTAGGTGCATTGCAGCTTAAAAGTAAGGCCGCGGTAATCTGTCAGCAGGTTCTTGAGTTAGAGCCAATCGTATCAAGAATCCGCCGTATACGTGATTCACAGTGAAATCATCCTGATCAAGCGGGTTCCCGCTGCACGAGATCTGTTCTAGAAAAGTTATTATGCAAATTAACAACAGGAATGAAATCTAAACTGGAACTTCAAAAGTACTAAAGAACTAAACAGATCTTAATTCTTTTTTTCAAATATGCAAAAGAAAATTACGCCTGTAGACTAAAAGCCCATGTGGTTCAACTTCAAAAAGAGAGAAATGCAAACCTTTTAAGCTCAGTACTAAACTCCTAGCAAAATGGACTCTATCAAGAACACATGTTCAATGAAGCACGTTCCCTGCGAGCTCTGAAGCTAAATTTCGGTCGAAGGACACCAGCAAACCATTTTTCTGTCACTGTGGCACCATTTAACTCAAGGAATATCTTATTCTCCCGACATGGTTTACGAGGCACCTCTCCCACTGGTATATGTAGTTTCTTTCCCGTTGCTACCATCAGGGGCGGCGATAGCGGGGGGTCAAGGGGGGCAATTTGCCCCCCTGTTTCAGACCGCTTGCCCCCCCCCCCCCGTCGCCGAGAAATGAAGACTTTCGTCGGTAAAAATCTTTTCTGTTTCGGGAGATGTGGAGAGATGGGTATCAAAGAATCTAATATTTTAAATCCCATCTTAAAAGTTATTATATAGTAAACGGTCGAGATAAGCTATTTATGTCCAAATTTGACGTCTGATTAACGTTTAAATCAACAGAATGACCGGCATCTGTTTCACTTGTCGTCCATTTGGCCTGTAGCGCGCACCGCATTGACAGAATAACCGACAAGGTGACAAGTGAATCAGATGTCGCATTTTGTCCACTGTTTTCGGTCGATCGGCTAAGAGATCAACAAGACGGGTGAAAATTTGCATCTTTTGTTATTTCCATTGAATGCTTTGTTCACTTGTCGGTAAATTTATCAGGGAAAACTAAAGTACAGTGAAACCTCTCTGAGCGGCCACCCCTCCGTTCCGAGAAAAATTGGCCGCTCTGAAGGGTTTCGTTACAATTGCAAGATAATTGCTATAATACATAATATAAACAAGTCTGACACATATTTCTTATTTAAAATGAAGTTTGAGACTTATCTAAAGAGAAAATAGTACTTTATTTAATAATTTTTACATTTTTTGTGAAAAGGATACAATTTGTGACTGTTTTAAGTTTTTACCCTTCTCGGAAAATTCTCTATAATACTCTCTTTCTAAAATACTCTCTTTCCCTATTACCCTTCTCCATTTTTTCAAGTTCGTTTTCCAGTTTAAAAAGTAAATCTCTAGCCGATGCGTTTGTTAAATGGAATGGGCGAACCCACCCGGCGGCCGTTCAGAGGGGTAGGGTGGCCGTTGTTAGGGGTTATTTTAACATTAGGTCTATGGGCCGAAAAATCCGTGCCACGAAAAATTGGCCGTTAAGAGGGGTGGCCGCTATGTAGAGGTGGCCGTTCGAAGAGGTTTCACTGTATCTATATTAAACAAGAGTGTGGCGATACACAGCGGTCACTCCTCTCAACGGCCATTTTTGTTCGGCACGGAATTTTTCGGCCCACAGACATAATGTTAAAATAACCTATATTAACGGCCACTCAAACCCATCTGATCTGTCGGGTTGGTCGCCCGTTCATCTTCAGATGCATTCCTTTCGTCTCTCTGACCACAGACCTTTTATTAAGAGAAAATACAGGAAAGAACAAAAAATTCATACACTCAAAATCAACACCGGAAATCAGATCGAAATTAATTATTCCTTTCCCATTGTAAAGAGAAAAGTGATTTTTCGGTCTCAATCGGGGTTAACATTCAAGAGTTCATTTTTACCTTTCTAGTGCTGATTCTCTGACAAAAAATCTGCTATGGGTTGCGACCATCATCGAATGCAACTTTCAGCTGAACGACTTTAGAAAAAATAGATGATATTATTCCCTTTCATCAACAAATACTGACGAAACAATTAGGGATATATTTTTCCAATTAAAATAAAAGAAAAAGTGTCCTCCGAAAGAGCTTAAAAATCCAAGCAGACACAAAGTCTTTTTTTCAGAAGAATCTATACTTATAAAAGGAAATGTTTGCGTGCGCGCGCGCGATGTCCAGACGAATCTATCGCACTCACAGTCATGAAATTTGGCACACATGTAATGGTAAAGGTGACTAATGCACCTCGAAGCCGGAATTTGAAAATTCATTCTAGAAAATTTTTTTTATGTTTTGGGTCATTTTTAGCACGTTTACGGCTGTAGTATCTTTTCTAATGATCGCTGAAAAACAATCAATGCACCATCGGATAGAGCAAACAATTTTCGTTCTAATGAAGTTTGTATTGAGCTTCAAACGTAGTTTACTGAATTTTGAAATTTTTTTAAAAAATAGTCAGTTTTGCGATCGAAATTTAATTTTTGTTTTTAAATTTGCTGCATCCGACGTTCTAATAGCACTATTATTTTCATTTTTTTTCAGCTTATAACTGGAACGGTTCTGTCGTATTTAAAACAAGAACGGTTAAAATATCTTTTCCCGTTTTTTTTAATTAATTTTTTCCTGGTCAGTTGAAAGATATTTTTATCTACCAAGCTCCCTCCCGTGACGCTTTGCCGGGACGTTGTAGGCAATTTCAATGGCTGACGGTACAAAGCGCAGGTGACGTCATAACCTTCAACTGAATGACTTCGATTATTATTTTCGGCAGTGTCTTAACGTGTTTATGTCTCGCAAATTTTATTTGCTTTATAATAATCATTTTCACGTTGCAATTTTTTAATATTGTTTCGGATTAACGTACTCTGTATTTTCTACAGTTGAAATGTCATTATCGCGAAGAAAAATAAGCGGGAAAATCAATAATGTGTATCTTTTGTTTTGTTTTCAGAACTTTTTCATGCCATTGTGGGTTTTTTGTTTTGTTTTGTTTTCATTTTGTTGAAGTCCTGATTCCACGGGCGCGTACTGCTAGTATATACATAAAGAGGGAGAGAAACTCGCTGTGGTCAGCGCTTCGCGGCTCGCAACCACTACCATTTTTCAGTTTTAAATACTGCATATAGATTAGTGGAACAGGATATGGGACAACGAAAAATCCACATTTGAGTTTTAATATTTTGCACAAATTTGACTGAAAGTTTTCGGAACCATAAATGCAATATGATATCGCTCTGAATAATGTTTCCATCCCCTAGAGTAGATATTTTGTTCTTTTTTGAAGAACCGTTTTCATTAAATCTGTTCAAAAATACTGTTTTAAACTTGCACAATAAACATGAGGCATTCTGAGTGGTTATCTATACTTGCAAAGTGATCAGATGAATTGGCGAAATCGGTCGAGTTATTGAGGCTGGGGACTCAGTCAAGATTTTCCCCATAGAGAATGTACCGTGAAGTAGTGTTTTTCCGATTTCTCTAAAAAATGAGGGTCGGTGGGGGATAGGCGATCTTTGATGACTGACCTAGGAGTCATAAGCTTTCATATGAAAAAGAAATGTCAAAATAGGTCTAGTGGTTGGATTGGTCCTTTGGTATAGAAAATTATTTGAAATATATAGACTACCCGCCTTTGGCGACCAGCTGTTCGCCTCTAATTTTAATATCCTGTACCTATGCTTGAAACTTGGAGAAATAAGTTGGCGGTTGTAGAGGCTGAGGTACACTAGGAAAGCTTTAGTTTGCGATGTATTTAGAATATGCAGGGCGGTGGGTGTTAGGGGACCAGTGATGATATATCTAAAAGTCAAAAACTTTCATATGCAGTAAAAGTTGTCGAAATCGGTCCAGTGGTTCAGGCTGGGGAACTATCTCATGGTTTTTCCTAAAAGAGAATGTGCAGTAGAGAAGTTTTTTTTCGGTTTCTCTCGAAAATGGAAGGTGATAGATGCAGGCGACCATTGATGACATATCATAAGCTTCCATATGAAATAAAAATTATCTATATCAGTCCAGTGTTTGGAGCTGGGGAACTGGTCCTCTGATTTTGCCAATAATTTTAAATATGTAGTTATGCATTTATAGGTTTAGAAAAAAGTTAATAATTATTTTCACTTGTTTCGGCTATTATTTTATTTAGTTATGAGATTTAGATAACAATCTGTATTTTTCCCCCAATGTCAGTGCGGTACACTTCATTTGCTACGAGATTTATGTTTTTAATTCTTCATTTTCTATTATTGCTTGTCGTTCCGTCAGACAATTCTTACTGCACCGACATTATACAAATAGCTAATTATTCCAAATAATTAATTATTATAATTGAATTCGCTAATTAATAGTTAATTACCTTTAATTAAATATAAAATTAAATATTGTGTGTTATTGTATTAGAGAAATTTCGCTTGCCCCCCGTCGGAGATGTCTTGCCTCCCCGTCGGAAAATTTCTGGCGCCGCCTCTGGCTACCATGTGTAAAATATGCAATTAACGCGAATGAAAATTCTTTTTTCATTTACATTTCGTTTACAGATACGGATACCTTCCACACTTACGCCGTTGCTAACATGAGTAAAATATGCAAACAATGCGAATGAAAATTCTTTTTTTCATTTACATTTCGTTTACAGACTGGATACCTTCCACACATACACACATGCATTCGAAGTCGAAAGATGGGAAGGAGATGCTTTTTTACGATTAAGAACAGTTGAGGAAATACGCAAGTTTCAGTAGTATTAAAACCAAAATATTACGATTTAAAACGAAAATTAAACATCGGGAAAGAATATACCTAACAAAGAATTCCAGAAAGAGCTCTTCTTGCTTACATTGTATGCAGAGTAAAATCGATCCA
>BGPR01019440.1:0-25108 GCA_013235015.1 Araneus ventricosus
AATATGAATCTGTATCCAATTTCAATTACATATCGTCTCTTGAAGAGAAACACCACCAATTTCAACTTTTTGAAATTTCATATATTAAGAAAATACTCTATTTTTCGCAACTAATAGCGGTTAATTCTTTAATTTTTAGCATATAATATGAACATGAGACCGCATATCCCTACTAGAAGCGACAAAATGAGGTTTTTTTTCCTCTTTCAAATTAAAAAAAATTGAGATAGGTGGTGTTGTTTCTTAATCGACCATATCATGTGCGTAGCTTCATCTCCATCGCTTCCTCATCTAATTATGATAAAACATTTAAGCCGTAAGGTTTTAGAATCCATACTGTTTTTCTGTTCATTGTGCTTAAGCACATCGTTATAGCGTCTGTTCAAGTGACGACAGTGACGCATAAAATGTCCTAGTACGTTTTTAAAACCTAACTACACATGTTTTTATGTTTGCGCTGTAATTTCCTAATTTCCCCCCTCTTGGCTTTTTCTCCTGAGCACACCTTCGAAATGACGTGTTCGTCGTCCTATTTAATAAAGATGTAAACTTACACTGATCAAGCATTGTCGTCGACTCCGTATCTAGTTTAATAATATTTAATTATATCTATTGCTTTGAGCATAGCATTTGATATTAATCATGCGTTTAAAAAATTTCGAAATGCCACATCCTGAATACCGAAGAGTTTTATGTAAATTTTCACCTTCAGTAATCCACATTCAGAGTGCCAACAATTGCGATTTACACTATACTATTTTAGAGAGAAATGCATAAATTTGACAAGAATCCTCTTGTATCTATATATTAGCAATTTAATTATATTTATAGCTGGAAAATTTTTATTTGTGTGTAATATATAAATTCCTAATGACAGAACTGTCAAACAAGTGATCAAAAAAACCTGTTTGGGGCGGCATGACTTGCAAACAGGTTCCTGTGCCATAAATCCTAACCAATAGCCCTGTGGAGATTCCAGAACAGCTGCAACAATCGGCCTCGCCAAAGTAGCCACCTGGACTGTGGGAAAACAAAGAGCTTTTTTCCACTCCATATCTAGTGACACTTGGCACACAAAGCCTTTTCGGAACCCCCAAGAAGGAGTGGTAGATGTCCGTTCTCAGTTGAACTGGTTCTTGTGCCATAAAACCAAACCAATAGCCCAGGCAATAAAGGTCTTGAAAGGGGAAAAAATTTGCAGAAATCTGATTTTTACACCGTTTATTGATCCCTACCAAGCAGCATTTTTACAAAATTTCCCCCCGGGGCTTCCCCTCAGCAACCCCCTCATCAAATGTTCAAAATGGCAATATTTACGAAACGGCCATTATCTCTGTAACTAATGATCGGATCAAGTTCATCTTTTCACTGCTTTGTTTATTATTAAATGGGCAACAGGAATTATGTAATTTGTATTTATTTTGCACCTAATAGTTTTTAGAAGTTTAGGATAATATGTGAAAAAAGTAGAGTCTTTACTTCAAAACTTTTGATTTTTGCTCTCTATTTTTTATGTCTCATAATATGCAAAACTCCTTCCTATAAAAGTTATAACCTACAATTTTTTGAATCCACTGATGTAAAGTTTTATTTCCGCGCGGTGCTAAAGCGAAGGTTAGGGGGAAGAAAGCAAAAAGGTTCGGCGTGCCACGTTGTTGCCCATTCATCGCGACGAGCCGTTTGGAAAAAACATTAAATCGTATAGTTTCGAAAATTCGTACATATGTTCTCGCGCCGCCATCTAGGATTTCAAGCCCTATTTTTAGTTTTTCTTTAATATCTCGAAAACTATTGCCTTTTTGAATTTCACGTGATACGACAAATTAAAGAGTGTAAGATGTAGTTGATAGTCCAGTCAACGAAGTGTTTGAAAAAAACACTAAATAGCATAGTTTTGAAAATTGAACTCCTTTTGAACATAATAAAAGTTCCTAGCCGCGGACGGGCGTTCGCGCAACCATCTTGGATTTCATCCCTCCTGTTTTTGTTTTTCTTAAATATTTAGAAAGTATTCAATTTTGAAATTACATTGATACATTAAACTTATAATTATTGGTTGTAAATTTCCCCACATTCGCATGATTTTTTCTTTACTTTCTAAAAAGGAGCAAAAAATTTAAATTACCTCACACCTTCATATGTTGCATTACTTTATTCTCTTTTAATCATCCAGCTCTATTTATGCATACAGTTTATTTTTGCTGATATCCTTATATAAAACACAATATAGGCCTCGATGGCCTAGTAGTAAGGTCTCGGCTTTGGGGCCTTGGGAAGGTTTTCGTACAGACCAGAACTGACTTAACGGTAGATTTTCGATATAATTATCTACGAAATATTAATGAAACGCGTTCTATCTTTTTTCCTTAGGCATTACATCAATATTTACTCAACTTAAAGACACATTTAGTCAGTCAGTATAACTTCATTCTTGTAAACATTAAGTGGGAACATCGATCATTTCATCACAATTTTTCAACATTAAACCGTACCGGAAGGATTTAACATTAAATATTGATTCATTTAATTCCAAACAATTATCAACAGTATGTCCAAAGGTGAGTCATTTTAAAAATCAAAGTAAATCAATCGTCCCTAAGTTTCACTATCACTTCCTGTTTAGGTTTTGATATATGCATTTTGAATTAAGTATAAATAACATTTACAAAGATAACTCCTTTATTTCAATTTCAAACTAAATTTATTTTCCTTATTTGCAGATACTTGAAGGCATATTTAATGAAGTCGAGGGTAGTCTGCTAGGTTAGTTGACGGTGAGGCGGACTCTCCTGCATAGTCCTCAATTCGAGAATTAATTCTAAATTTTATTTATCCTCTATTTGAGACAAAAAGGATTTATAGCAAGAATAAGTCTGAAAAATAACTTTCTACTAAACCTAAAACCTAGTCGGATAAAACCATCTTCTCTCTAATTATTGAAATTGAAAAAAAAAGTTTGAGATGGACAAAAAAGCGTCGAATGTTTGCTTCATGTGTAAGGAAGATTCGCCTTACAAAGAAAATTGATATAAAATTTACTGCAGTGTTTCATCGATGGAGACCTCCTTCGAATGTGCAAAATTCTCGACGCCCTTTAGCATAGGATACGATGTGACGGAGAAGCAACAGTCCTCTTACGCTTGTACAGAATGCGATAAAGTTTATTCTTCTGAAAAAAATTTGAGATACCATTCATACATAAAGTAACCATTTATTTTTTCCTCAGAACGGGACATCCACTAATAGTACATGTATTGAAGGAAACGCATGCTTCTTCTGGTTATATTTAATCAATAAAAAGGGCAGGAATGAATATGTGAAAATAAATATTTATATGGTCTAACTTTTAAATCAGTATATTTGGTGTTGATTTCGAATAAGAATAAAATTCTTGGTAGGATTTCTTAAAATTTTCTTTGGTAATTAACATTGCTTTAAGAATTTCGAGTTACGACTGTGTTTTTTCCGCTCAGCCACAATTTATTCAGAAGCGAAAAGACCCTTTCTACAGGTGCATTTAGGCACAGGTGTAGGTTAGTGGCGAATACAGGATTTTGGTCACGGGAGGGCTGAGGTCATAAAAATTTTGTATCGTGGCTTATGGGAAATCAAAAAATTTTAACTTTACTCATCTGACAACAAGAATCTCAAAAGAAACTACAATACATTCTATAATTTAATAAAAACACAATGAAATAACTAATCAAAAATATTTTCGACCGCGTAAAGTACCAGTGGAAAGACTACAAAAGCAGGAAAATTTTCTAGCTTGTCAATGTTGCCACGTTTTATTTTTAAAAAAGGATTAATAACAAACAGGTGTAGTGATATGAAAAATAATCAAATTTTTTTTTTTTGGGGGGGGGGTGCAGCCCCATGGCAACACACCCTGGCTTCGCCACTGTCAATAATTATGCGAAAATTCGTACGATATAAATTATTGGTGTAACTTTGTTTGAACAATGCTCCGTCATCGCACTAGACATCACACCTACTAGACACTATCATCGGATTTTTATTATTTTTCGCGCCTCTTTTTAAAATTGTTACATTGTGCTTCTGTTTCAGAAAACGGGACATTTTGGCGTTCCGAAGCTGTGCTCGGGGACATGACAGCGGTACAGACTGCGTTTCTGTTTCTGAAAACGGGACATTTCGGAGTAACGAAGCCGTGCTCGGTAACATGACAGCAGGACAGGCTACATAAAAACGAATCTGTCCGTTTCAAAACGGGACGTATTGTCACATTATTCATGCAGTCACTCAAATGCCTGGCTGTACGAGTGTGAAGAGTTCTGCAAAGGTTTAGCAATCGTGTCCTTTCTCATCCAGCATAAAACCAAATATTTCGTTGAAAGACATTACAAATGCGATATTTGTCATTCAAACTTCAAAATACCCTTGCTGCTCACATGAATATAAATGATGAGCAGAAATCTTTTTCATGTGAACAGTCCGATAAAATTTTTCCAGCAGAAATAGGTCTCAATACCTACTTGTCAAAATATTCGCAGCAGAGAGATTTCGAATCCAGCCGCTGTCCTGCTGCTTTTAAGCATATTTCTAGTTTATATAGGCATGAAAAGAATCACGATGAACTCTCTAATAACGCTTAGCCAGAAACAATAGGAATTTGGTAGCTCTACATCACGATCATAGCAAGCACATACTATCATTTTCTGTTAAAATATTTAAATTATATCACAAGTCAACAATTATTACTTTGACCAAATAACTCATTGAAATAAATATTTCCGTTTGCTTTCTTCTACTATTCTCTTGATGTCTCGGATATGGAAAAGAAGAGAGCATAAAGACAAAGGATTTTAAGCTAAGACGAGGGCTTTAACTAAAATACAGCATAATTTATAGAGAGTAGTTTGGCAAACTAAAATTTAACTTAAGTGTGATTTGGTAAAGGACTGTGTTCATTAATCCTCCTTATGTAGATTTTATTCTATAGGAGGAAAAATAGGTAGTCATAAATTGTTTAAACAGCTTCAAGGAAGCGAGAATGAATTTCATTGATAAGCTTACTTTATTATAATTTTCCTTTTCTTTTATACAACTTTTAAACGGGATTATCAATTTTCTGATTAGATTCAAAAGCTGAACGTGAGATTGCTACGTGATTATGTTTAATGATTGATTTCCACATTTAAGACATTTTAACTTTACATTCTACTTTCACCTTTTATAAGGCTGTGGTAAAGTTACTTACCAAAAAACTCATTAATTTTCAAATGCATTTTTTTTTTAGTTTGGCATAAGTTCTCGCCAATTTTTTCGATGATATAAAAACTGAGATGTTCCAGTTTCTTTTCTCAAACAATAACCAAATATTATTGTTACCAATTATCAAGTCTGGACTTGATAATTAATTATCAATTAGCAAAATCAATTAACAAAAAATGAATGTCAGCGAATAAGCTAAAAGAAATTCTTTTCTTAAATGAATCTGAATCCCAAATCAATTTTACTATAACACTACTAGAAAAAAGTGGCTCTTTAATTGGTTAATGAATTGTAGATTAATTTATTGCTTTCTCGGCACTGAGAATTGAATGAATAGAAGACATTAGAGATACTAGAACTACCAGGTACAAGTCACAGCCAAATTTTGTTGGTCAGTAGGATTTAATATTTTAATGATAATTTGGAGTTTTGTTTCATTTTTTCCTCAAAGAATGTTTTTCATCACATCAAAGAGAGAAAAAAGTTCTTGAGGGACTTTTCTTATAAGCATTTATACATTTTTTAAAAAACCGATTTTTCAAAATATATTATTAATATCTGATTTAGGAAGATGTTTTAATCAATTTATGTTAATCAAATGAATAATAAAGCTAAGTTTTGAGTCAATATCAGGTTACAAATTTATGTTTCTTTATGAATGCACCTTTTAATGTATCCGACTACGTTCGAGGATGACTTTTTTTTAAAAAGCTCTTTAATGAGCAATTTGCTTATTTTTTTCGTCAAGGTGATACAAAACAATGAATAAAATCAGTCAGTAAATTTTGTATCACTTGAGATTCAGTAAAATGGGATAATTTAGATTAAAAAAAAGTTGAAAATTAGAGCAAAAAGCAAACCACTCTAGCAGAAATTCTAATCCATCATATTCGAATTCTTTCTCTCCACAGCAGAATTACATCTATGTTGAAGGTAATGAACTAGAGTCTAAGATATATTTGCATTTACAGGAACGTTGTGGCAAGTCAAGCTTTCTCTTATTTAAAATTTTAAAAATAGCCAACATTAAGCAGCTCTAAATGAAAACTAATTGATTTCAAACTATTTCTCTGGTTCATTGTCCTTATACCACTTAAGGCACCGTGTATTTAAAATTTCAATGAAATATTTTCATAATCTTTGTTCTTGTTGGGTAGCGCTTATTATAGAAGCCATATAACAATAAAAACACACAGATTCCTTTTTATTAATTGAAACAAATTAACAACTACTGTTCAGCAATGGATTCCGAAACTAGAACTTTCGGACGATTTTACACCGGAAAGAGGTGTCAGGCAATGAGTCATATGAGAGCATTTCTGGACTTCTTTGTTAGATCACGCTGAGTAAATTGTAAACATCTCCCCTTCCATTCTTCACTTTTCCCCTATTTTGATGAAAATAACTCTGCCCGGCGCATGCGCAAAAGCGCGGAGGGTTTCGGAATCCGTTGCTAAACAATATATTTTTCAGCTTCCTTAAGCGCTTTCCTTTAGTTTCCTTTAGTACCTTTGGCGATTCAAAACTCGAACTGAATATGAAACCATGAACAAAAATATCGCATGAAGATCGCTTGATTTGCTGCGCGCGCATCAGAAATACGTCACTTCGTAGCTAAAGCGAGATGTTCGAAACGACCGAGGTACGAGTATCAGACCCCTTCTTTCGGTCGAGAAAAAGCCATTAACGTCCTGTGGTGGAAAGGCGAAATGCTCCCAACCCAACCGCGGTACGAGAATAGACCCGATATTCTGGATACCGATTGCCATGATTCCATTAGCAGATGATAGACGCGGTGTACTAGTGGCAGATTTTAGGATTCAAAAAATCTGAGGTCCGAGACACGATATTTCTAATATAATAGCCAGACCTTTCTCTCGGTAACGCACTGACGTCACAAACAATCAAACTCGCGCCATAGCATTGCGAGACTTTAAACAGCATTATTCCATTGTTAGAGAACCTAAATTTCAGTAATTTTAAATTTAAATGACTAATTGTCGTTCTAATTTCAAATTTAATAGCTCTAAAATAGTGAAATAAAATTTTCTATCCATTGATATAAAATGTATTTCTCTATGATCAATTGTTCCAGAGAAATTTTAAATTATATTACTCATATATTTCAAATTAATTTCCGCTTTTACTAGAAAGTAGTAAATCTCGACAGTGGTATATCATGCGCGTGATTTAGTTTGGACGCCACGATGCATCTGATTATTTATTGCAATCGCGACGATATAATTTGATAATATTTCTGACAACGATTGACGATCAGAGAAGTGCTTTTTTCTGATTAGAATTTCGAAAAATAATTCCTTTGAAGTTTTAACTTTTGACTTACGTTTGACAAGCTGAGAATTTCATGGTTATTGAATTATAATAAAATTGTTAAACAACGAAAAATACTTCACGCGGAATGTTGTTTACCATGAGGTTTTTTGAATAAAGAAATATGTAAATAAAAATAACCATTTCCTGTCATAAAACATATGTTTATTTTATTTGTTTTTAATCAATGTTAAACATTTCTCTCGCATATATGTCTATTTAAACACGTTAAATTTGGCGGACCCGTCGTACCACGTCGGGTAATTTTCTAGTCATAAATTATTCTCCGTGTAGGTGGGCGTATAATACAGGTTAACTCCTCGTTAAACCACGCACCATCCAAAAGGTACGCATGGAATACGCATCCAGTAACTGTTTTCAACCCATTGCAAACTCAATTTTTCTTACAAAATTTTAATTTACTTCTTTTATTAGGACTAATCAATATAGTTATACAAAAAAAGTTATCAAAACTAGATGAATACATTAGAGAGATATATTTTAGACCCGCGAGACACACTGCAACCATTTAAAGAAGAAAAGAATTATGATTAACAGAAGGTGAAATCCGATAAGATCAAATATCCTACTGCTGATGTGGTTTGTTGAGAGCAAGAGGCAATTCAAATACCCTACTTGTAATTGGGACATGGTTCAAAATTATGATGTCTTGCCCAAAGTAACACTGGAGTGTCTCCAAGACGGGACTTTATTCTAAAATAGACTAAATTCAGTGGCTTGCTATGGGGGTCTATTCTGGTACCTCCGGTTGGGTTGGGTTCCGCACGTTAACAACGAAACCCAATCCAACTCCCAACCCAATCAGAGGCTGTAAAATAGCTTATAATGCACAATTAAAATTGAAAAATTTGATGTAAACTTTACTTTCCACGGGCCTAGAAAGGGTTAAGTTTGATTCATAAACCAATAGGTTTCAGCATAATTTTGCTTCGTACATCAAATTGTTTTCCCCTGTCATTCTATACTGATAGTATCGACAAAATGGAATTTCTAAATATTCTTAGTTCCATTTTTTTAGTCAAATAGAAGCTTCAGTATATTAGGACACACGAGGTATAATTCAAGATGTTTTTCGTAATTTTGAACGATGGTCAGATGATTAACACAACACATGAGCCTGCACACCAGTCTTCAGATTTAAATTGCATGACAACGTGAGGCCGTATGATCGATCCAAAGCGGATGATTTAGTGTGTATCATGATTCGATACCACGTGCTTTGATCTAAAGGCCAACCAATAACGAAGCCAAAAATGTCACCAGGCCACTATGATCTCAGATTTGTTTTAAGAAGCTGTGTGAAACTATGAAAAATCAATAGAAATTAATGTCAACTTAATCAAAACACGACTTCTAGGTTCATTCTCTGGAAGTAATGAACAAATATATTGGATTTTATATCTACAAAACCAAATCACTTCAAATGATTGAAAACGGCATACTTCCATCAGCATCTTAAACAAAAGGTTTCTCTCAAATTCTAAGACATAATCTAGTTAAGTTTATTTTTCCTTTTGTATCAATTTTTCAGTCACCTGGTTTATTTTCTGGAGATGCATATGCTTGGCAAAAAATATTGCGAGTTTGCCTCCAGATTAATAGACTTTTTGATCGAAGCGTCTTTATATATTTATCTAGTTTAGGCATGCTGGCAACGCAGCGCTTTTAGATAAACAGAGCAGAAGGTTGTATTTCAAGAAATTTTTAGAACGCCGTCCTTAGATCAGTGTATTACTTAACAGCTATTGCCACAAAATACGTCCTTTTTGAGGTGTTGTGTGTTTCCGCTGTGTGCAGATGGTTAATTCTGGACACTTCAAGATGAGAAGATCAAGTATTCTATACTTTGTACTATTAAAAGTCTTCTATGCATAGGGTTCGTGGACACCAAATCTGAAACTAAGTGAATTGTCAGAAGCTTGCTTCATTCATCTGGCTTTTACAGAATACGTTCCACAGGAAATAATACAGGTAAGCATAAATTTTTAAACAGTTACAAGGAAGCAGGAATGTAATTCATTTATACGCTTACTGTCATTCTTATTTTACTTTTATAGTTTGAAGCCTTTAAATGTGATTATAAATTTTCTAATTTCGTTCAAGAACTTAACGCAATGGTTTTCGTGCGATTTCCTTTAATGAGAAGGATTTAGACTCGGGATATTTGCATTTATTGAATTTTATCAATGAATTCAATTTAAATGAACTGTAAAAGATTTTGAATTGTTTTCTCATCACTCAAAAGTAGAATTAACAGAGTTTGAATCATTCATTCAGTACGGAGAGCTGTTTTGGATAAGACAAAGATTGCCAAGAGAGCTTTTGAAATGGAAAATTTCCATTTTGAAATATGTGGTTGTTCTGTTTCTTCTAAAGCATGTTTTTAAAATGGAAATATCATTTTTGAAATAGCAGTTCAACAGTGTCTCCTTTGAAACTTCCATTTAAATAACATAATGTTCATTAAAAAAGTCATTCATTAAGAAATCTCATGACTCGTATTCTTTCAACATAAAATTTTTATCAATAGCACCCTTTCCGTTCATTTGAAACGAAACTTATCCAATTTCTCTTATTAAACATCTATCAACAAAAATCTGATAAATACATGTGATGTTAGATACCAGGACATACAATACCTGTACCTAGAGAATCTATTTAGGGAAACACTGTGAAAATATTCAAAAGATAAGTATTTTGATAAAGAACTTTTTAACCTATATAAAAATTACACCATATTATTCTAAAAATGAATTATGTACGCTCAGAAAAAAATTTATAAAATAGTTTATTCCTTTAAGAAGAAAAAGCTAAAAAGAAATCAAATATTTCAAAACCACATACGTATTTATTGCTCGTGTGTTAGAGAATTGATTTTTAACGAGATGGGTATTCATCAACTTTTACGGTAATATTACGACGTCATTGTTTTCTAATGCCATACCATACAATAACAATCTACACTGGTCATGTGAAAGAAAGTTACTTTTAAGTGTGAAAATTATTTATTCAATAAAAAATTTTTATAGTATTCAATCTAATTCTAATGAATCCCCTTTGATTACCTGTGTAAATATCACAGATCATTATCACAAATTGTTTCCCAATAGAACTACTATGTGCAAGTCATAGTCAAATTTTGTTAGTGAGTCGTATTTGATTCTTGTAAACATTTAATGAAACCTACAGTCATTTCATTCTCATTTTTTTCATTATTAAATCGTGCCGGAAGGGGTTCAAGAACAATTTCTTGAATTCCTTGTATGCTTTATCGAAGTATCGTAGACTCTCGAGTAATTTTTCTGTTCTTATTAGAGAGAACGATGGTTTATCCTTTATAAAAGATATATTATACTACTTATCATTTAATAATTATCTATTCTCGCCTTTTATACTCAAGTTATTCCAACGTATTTATTTCAATATTAATTCTCTTGTTATCCTTCTGGCATCCTACAGTTCCTTCGGTAGTAATGTCCATCTAACATTACACAGCTGAATGGAATCTATTATTCAATAATCAGTGAACAATTTTCAAGTCAAGAGCACGTGTTGCTCCTTGAGTTACAAACATCTTTTCTGCAGTCTGCCTTATCTTGTCTTTCTTTGACGGAGGAACAGGGTAGAGGGCGCTGCTCTCTAACGGGATCCTTCTTAGAAAATAATCTCACATAAATGCAGAATGAATAAGTAATATAATCTAAAGATGGAGCTCTAAGTCTACCACGAACTGCAATATATATGTAAATATTCTCTAAGATTCTAGCCTTTGCAACTACTACAAATTTCTCTGCGCTGTAATATTGCACCAATTTCTTGCGGGAAAATAAATGCATCGGACCGCCACGGTCGAATCATTGTCGGGTAAACATGACTTCCAAACTAACTATCTTCATGACTAACTAATTTATTACTGAAATATGCAGGGTCCCTATTCTGTTGAAACTGAAAGAAAGATGCAGAAAGTTCTTCGCCATCCAAAAGCTATTCTAAACGGGCTGAATATCACGTTGCTGCTAATTGAAAACGAAAAGCAACATGCAAGATCAGATTAGAAGATATTTTACAATGCTATATGATACATTCTCTCATTCGCTCGTTAATTCTCTGTACAATCTTAATAGATCATCCCTTCTGTTTCGCTCATGTGTTTTCCTATTGACTTAACTAAGAATCATGAAGATCTTGAGATGTTAATGAATTACTTAATTTCAGCTCATAATTTTAAAATTGTCATAGTTCGATGCATGAGTGGAGCTCAGACGTCACACTTATCGCTGTTTAGTGCATTGGGACATCGTCCCAGGTGTTATGCAAATAAGTTGGCCACACCAGCTGGTCTTTGGAGGTGGCTAGTAGTAAATAATTCTTTAGGACAATCTAAAAAAGTATAGGTTCTTTTGTTTAATTAATATGAAACATCAGCGTTCATTTTCATTCTCCCTTCATGTTTTTTATCTGCTTAAAACTAGTTAATAGCTTCTTCAAATTTATTTTATTCATTTAAATTTCCAATTAAATTCTTTTTTCTTACTTACAGAGACTATATTTCAACAACTCAGATAAACTATCCTTCCTCTACCTATATTTTATAAAGAAGAAATGATTTCGTAGAGACTGAAGTTTTTTAAAATGGATAAAGTAGTGTCGTATGTTTGCGACTTATGTAAGGAAAATCTTTCATCCAGGCAGACTGGACATAAAATTTACTGCCGTGTTTCATCGCTGGAGTCCTCATTCTTGTGTGTGGAATGCTCGAAATTCTTTTGCATGGCATATGAGGTGACAGAGAGGGAGCAGTCATCTTATGCATGTGAAGAATGCGACAAAGTGTTTTATCCAAGAAAAAGTTGGAGATACCATTCATACGAACTTTCTAATGCCTGGCCATACCAGTGTAAACAATGTGGGAAAGGTTTTGGATCTAAATCCCTCCTAAAGCGACATATGCCCACACATTCCGAAGATAGGCCTCACAAGTGTGATATTTGCCAATTGAGCTTCAAATATAAAAGAAGCCTATCTACTCACATGAACATACATGACGAACAGAAATCTTCAAGATGCCAACAATGCTATAAAATCTTTCCGTCTAAAAGCCGCCTCGAACTCCACATGAAAAAACATTCTGACAAACGACCTCACAAATGTGATATTTGCCATTCAAACTTCAAATTTAAACGAGATCTTATTAGACACATGAATATACATGACGAGCAAAATCCTTTTAAATGTGAGCAGTGTAATAAGATTTGTTACTCCAAATCTAATCTCAAATTACACATGACCGTACACTCTGAGGAGAGACCTTTCGAATGCAACATTTGCAACGCCACATTCAAGCGTGAATATAATTTAAAATGTCATAAAAAGCAGCACGTTGAAGACAGCGATTAACGATCAAAAAAGCATTTCAAAAGCCACATAGTAAAACATTCTCAGGAGAGATTTTTCCAAATGCAGAAACTTGCTTTTAAGAATATTTCTAATTCAGAAAGGCATAACATGAAGCACGATGAAAACGGTGAACAGAAGCATGCCTCAGAGATTTAATTTCATTGATATTTGTCATTCGAACTTCAAATTAAAAGATAATTTTGAAAGACGCATCCTTTTAGATATTTCCAGTGTAATAAAAGCTGTCAAGCTGATATGAAAGTCATCTTGAAATGCATATGTCAAAGCATTCCGACAAACGTCCTCGCATATATAGTATCTTTCCTTCAAATTCAAACAGAAGAAACACTTAACTCGTCACATGAAAATACAAGACAAAATCTCCTTTTAGATATAATCAGTGAGAGAAGACTGTTATTACTAAATATCATCTTAAAAGACACACGGCCGTACATTTGAGAAGACTCCTTTTGAATGCAGCAACTGTGCCCTGTTATTTTTTTAAAATAAATTCGAGCTTAAACAAGCATAGAAAGAATCTCGATGAAGATAGTGCACAGACAACCTACATGAGAGGTTGTTTAATGAAAGTTATTCTCGATTAACTCTTACCGAGAATATATGTCATAGAAATATAATAACTGTTCATCACGATCACAGAACATAAGTATGATCTTCTTCTAATATATTCATAACACCACAAGTAGAAGTTGCTGTCCAAAACAGACTTTACTTTAGCTGACAAAAATACCAACAAAATCCCTCATTTATTAAATATTTCCATTTCTTTTATTCTGCGAGTGAATTATTTAACTTTTATAATAATTCGGTCCATGGTAAATAATCAATTAAAATAACAGGTTTTGGATGCTATGTCTCGTGTATGGGAAAAAAGGAGAAATAATATAGCCAAAGGAATTTATGCTACGACTCGCGCTTTAACTGAAATATAGCACAATTTTAGTGCATTTTGACAAACTAAAATGATATTCCTGATTCTAAGGAAAATTTTTACATTTGCGCGTTTGATTTATTTTTTAAAGATTCAAGTATGTTCTAGTTTTGCTTCTTAAAAATGAATTATGTGCTGAAAATTTTGTTATTGTTTCAAAATTTGGACAATTCTTAAAACGGTAAAAGTTTATTTTTCTGGATGATGTAATATTTTCATGAAGAATTTGGATTTCGGTTTCATTTTTTTCTGAAAGAATTGTTTTTATTCACTAAAAAATATGAAACAAGGTCTTGCGTTTCTTTTATTGTTTTATGCATAGATATGTTTTTAAATAGATTTTATAAAATATTTTTAAACTATTTTACGTGGAATGAAGTATCAATCACTTTCTATTGATCATGAAAATAATAAACTGTTATTTTATTGAAGATCATGGTGTGAATTTTTCTTCATGTATGCAACTTTTAAACATTATATTAACATTTATGCAGTAGAATATAAAGTTCATATGTTTTATTTTAATCTATTTTCTTCTTGCCACCAGTCAGATAGCTGGGGAATTTGTATCCAATTTCAATTACATATTTTGTTGCAAAGCTAAATCTCCACGGCTTCCTCATGTAATTGTGATATACATTTAACCCCTTCTTGGTCGGCGTTCCGCGTCATACGATATGCTTCATTGTGCGCTTATGCTGGTAACACACGCGGATGATTTTATAGGGGCGGAGAATTTACCGTCGGCTACTTTTAACTTGTAGGTAGATTCTTTATAGGAAGTCTACCTATTGCAATGTTTCTCATGACACGACTTCCGGAAAATTTCTGCAGATCTTCACCGATCATGAACCCTAGAACCAAAAACCACCCTTCGTTAAAAAGTATATATATATAGGTATATATATGTATAACGCGCTTTTTCCCATGTTATCTTGTGAACACGATAACTGGAGTAATTTTGATCTAAATTTAACCAGCTTGGGATATGTTGCAAGGATATTCAAAACCTCGGTCGAGTTCGTAGAAAGGCTTTCCAGCTCAAAGGGGGTCGAAATGGGTTGGGGGTGGAAATTTTATTTTGCCATAATTCCCTTACGATTAAAGATAGAAAGAAAATTCAAATTAGGCGAATTATTAACTTATTATAACAAACATCTTTTATGCTAAAAGTTTTTGTCTGCTTGAATTGCTTGTAAGTTATGAGCTAAAAAGCCATTCTCAATCCCCTCCCCCAACATATCATTTTCCCTAGCTCTGTTACGAGTAAAGATAGAAAAAAAAATTCAATTAAGAGAATTATCGCCTTTGATAACGTTCAACTTTTATACTAAAAGTCTTTTGTCTGCTAGAATTGCTTATAAGTTATGAGCTGAAAAGCGATATTCAATACCACCTTTAATTTATCATTTCCCATAGCTCCGTTACGATTGAAGATAGAAACAAAATTTCAATTAGGGGAATTATCACCTTATCATAGCAAACTACTTTTATATTGAAGCCTTTTTGAAGCTAGAATTACTTAGAAGTTATGAATTCCCATCAGCCTCATTCACTTCCTCTTTTTATACGGTAAAGAAGTTGATATACCTGGCTTTGCTCCGGATTAAAAGGTTTTCATGTTTAATCTTTTTAATGTAAAAATTACTATTGTATAAATATTATAATACACAAATTCCTTTTTTGACCTGAAACGTTTTTAATTCAAATGAGAATATCAATTGAACCAGACGATTTTTAAAAACAGCCGTTTTCTCCATACATTATTATTTGTTATATAGGTACTTAAAATTTTGCTATCAATTACTAAAGTAAATAAAAGGTTTTAATGAATTTTTTGAAACAATTAAATTAACTAATTAATTATTCATTAATTTAAAGCATGAAAATAAATCAATAGTTGGTCCCGATATGAATTGTCCATACCTGATATAATGATATATTATATGATTGTTCAGATATAAATCTTCTACAGTTAAAATTTTCTTTTAGCATTCTTCCTTCTAGAAACAGTTCTTCGTATTATTGTTGTTCTTCAACAAGAATTTTGTTGCGAATTCAGTTTAAAATTAATTTTGAAAAAATATTAAAATGAGAGAAACAAATTTATGGAAATGAAAGATATCGCGTAAAAAATCATTGCTTAATTTTTAATTAAGTGAAATTTTAAGCAACTTATAGGCTTTGAATAGTTGACGGTGACCTTTCTCTTTTCTTAAATAAAAAGTTTGCGAAGTTTGATTGAAATCAGTACAGTGGTTTAGGAGGAGATGTGGAACATACATACAGATATAATTATTAGATAATTATAAGATAATTGCTGGTAAATAGTATGAGCCATAAAAAAGGTTTTAGTGAAGATTTTGTAATAATTAATTATTTAAATAAGAGTCCCCTTTATCCTTTTTGATATTGAAAAATATCTCCTTAACTTTAAAATTGTTTTGGAATTTTCTGCCTGAGTATTTGATTTTAACCGTCGATGGAGATTTAAATTTACTGTTCAAATTGGCTGCATTCATATCCTATGCTTTAAACACGCGTATTAAATTTGCCACTTTCAATGCGTAATAACTTTTATTCTCTTATATGCTAACAATTTATTGACTATCATCTCTGTAACCAGGAAGTTCTCTAAATGAACCCATTTTAGTAGTATTTAAGTGTTTCATTTCATGTGATTTTACCATATGACAAAGTATGTTCGCACAATTATATTGTAACCTAGATTAAACAAATTAATTTTTGAATCTAGAGTTTTTCTTCATTCGTGTCAGGAGTCAATTTCTAGTTACTGTTTCAGATATGCTGGCTTAATGTTACTAGGAGATATTTGTACTGCTGATATGTTTATTTCTTTATGACTCCTACCTGTTGAATGATTATGTGTTGAGACATAAAAAAAATTGACCAATGTACTGATCCAAAAATTTATCATAACTTTTTGGAATGAAAAATGGAATGATAAAACCTTGATATAGTAAAAAATTAAATGTCTTGAAAACAGAATCACAGAGTAAATATTGCAATGTGTAGAAACAATAAATTCATTGGCTATGTCTGTATAGATTAATATGTAATATTTCATTACTTTTGTAACATTAACGTAAAGGAATCTACCTTTACCTTCAAGTTTGCCTAAAAGGGAATTTTTTATGATGGTGAGAGTAGGTTGCTATTAAAGAACTTTTTGGGACACTACCTTTGGGTCATTTAATGACTATACTTTTTCTGTCATTCAAAATGTCATTTTAACGTAGGACTACGTTCCTCCCATTGGGATCTCAGGAAGGAATTTGATTCACACGCCAGAACGCCACAAAAAGCGTTGTATGGGAGATCCTCTATATCTCGGTTACTGTATATGTTAAAAACATAACGGATGTCTTGTTTTAGAGAAAAGGGTAACAACAGAAGTTACAAAAGGAATTTGAAAATCGGAATTGTACTTAAGAGACTACTGAGTCGCAAAGTTGGACAAAAATACGCAATGAATCTAATATTTCTATGTAAATATTTCTTTTCCCCTTTTCCTCGTTTTCACAGAGAGCATTCATTGCACTATCTCTTCGTAAAATTCTGCTTCTTTTGGAGCCATAGAACCTCTGGGAGCCATTTTGAGTAGGATAATTTTTATTGTAATAATACTGTATTTTGTAAATTCTTAATTATTTGAACCTTCCAACAATTTTGGGAGCCAGGATAGGTTGAGATACTTTGAAGGAATTGTTTCTAATAATAATCTTTATTCTTTCCTGTATTATTCCCACCCTCCCCACTCTTTGAACCACCTATTTTTTAATTGCGTTTCCCATTAAAAAAGTTAGAAAAATATATAAGAAAAGCGCAGTTCGGGTCCATGCCGTAGATTTTTTTGTGAAAACGTCGGGACAAATTCATGAAGCAAGTGTTTCCTATTAATATGTAATTTAATTATCAATCTCTTTAATACAATATTTACACAAAGTAGTATAATGGTAGCAGAATAAATAAATCATAATCTACCACAGACCCATGCTACATGATTTAGCTATTATGTAGCTATTATACAACTCTGTGTAAAAAGTAGAAAATTTATTATAATTTTTTTCTATTATTTTATTTTAACTTATAATTCAACTAACTTACTAACTTATATTTAACTAATAATTGCTAGGGAATCTTGAAAGCACTTTTTTTCTGAAATTCAAACTCAATTCGTCATTAGTATTTAATGCAAAATTTACTAGTTAATTATTAACTGAAAAATAAGATAAATATTCAGAAAATATTAAAACAGTGTTTTGTAGTCAAGAATACACAAGTGAATAAATTTCAAAATTTTAGGACACCAGGAAGTGAGTCCAAAATCTATTACGAAATTCTATTTTTACAAATATGAAACAATTCAAATTAAATAAAAAGTGTGCAAACACTGTGCGCCATTTTCAGTAAAAAGTAACTAAGTGTTCTGCATTGGGATTTTATTTTAGAATTGCTTTGAAACGAATGATAAGAACAACTTCACGTTGTAAAAGTAGTTGCTACTTCTTTGAACATATTTATAGTAATAATTCGCCTTCGGTACTTTTAGTAGATTCCTTATAGGAAGTCTACCTATTGCAATGGTTCTCATGACACGACTTTCGGAAAATTTCTGCATATCTTCACCGATCATGACCCCTAGAACCCAAACCCACCCTCCTTTAAAAAGTGTGTGTGCGTGCGTGGGTGCATTCGACTTCTTAGAAATAAAATATATCTGTTTTAAAAGCATCACAGGCTTCGGAGTACCGGCATCTATCGCATCCGGACGATGACCATTAGAATTATGAGCCAGATGTTACAACTGCTTGGTCAGTAGGTGCGTTCTCATTTGTAATATTTAATTAAGATGGAAGGCAGAGGGAAGTTATGATGCAACTTTTTTCCCACGCATATTCTGTTTCTAAATGTGCGTTACATGGTAATTGCACTGTTTAACACTGTTTTTTGCCAATGATATTCCAATGATTTCAGGCCAATTTCGCGTCGCTGATTCTGAATCCGGATTTTAGACAGATACTTCCAATTACAAAGTTTCATCAAATAAGGTAAGAAATTGTTGGAAAACACTTTGGCTTCTGTGGAAGTTGAGAATAAAAAGTTAAGAAAATTAAATTTTGATAGGTTCCCCACAGAGAAAATGTCAATGAGTAAAATGTTTCTCTTACACTCATCTATGCATACACAAAGTTCCACAATTCTGTCTGGAAAAATTATAGAGATGTGTTATTTTTTAAATTCCAAGGGGCAGCTCAGAAATTTATATGGAGATGTTTATTGTAGAAATGCAAATTTATTCAACACAGAAAAACAGCGAAATGCAAATATTTGTCAAGTAGTATATCAGCCAATCATCACGGAATGAAAATAAATTGTCAATGAAACATACTGTAACTCAGTTTCATTTGCAGATAGTTGCAACTATCGACTTTATAAAGAATCGAAGGACAACTTGAGAAAATGAAAATATAAGGTATAAAAGGAAAATAGCCTAATATTGAAACCAGAATATTGATTTATTTACTCTTCGCGTTGTGCATATTATTAAGATTTACATAAAAACAGAGGCGACTCGTCCTTTAGGTTTGCAGAGTTGCAGAAATCTCTAAAATTAATTATTTTAAAAATTCGTATCACTCGATTATCACTTTAATGGACTTAATGCAACATCATCTTTTAATTTTACCAAACCCTTTTGATTCATCTATTTATTTGTTGAAATTCACCTCTTTATTTATATTCATTCATTAATATTGTTTTAAATTTTATGTTTTAACTTACATTTGACACACATTTATGTGATTTCTGCATAGATTTATATATTGATTACTGTTTGGAATTAAGTTTATTTATTGTATTGATTTAATTTTATTATTTATGTACATTTGAGACAGTTTCAATGCGATTTCAGTAATGGGTATACTTTACTATTGAAATATAATCTTCACTTTACTCTAAAAGCACTTGACTAGGGTTGGCAAAAAATCAGTGTGGACAAGTGTTAGAGAATAAATTTTATATTCGCGAGACACACTGCGACCATTTAAGAACGAAAATAATTGCGATTAACAGAGAGGGAAAGCCGTCAATATCAAACGTCCTGGTGCTGTTGATGTTTGTAATCGGGCATCTGCTAGCTATTCAGATATACTGCAGGTAATTGGGAAAAGGTTAAAATTACGAGGTCTCGCCCAGGAAAACAATGGAGTGTATCCAAGACGGGACGTTAATCTATCTAAAATAAGAAACAAAATGAAGCTTGCAATAATGCGAGCGCTAATCAGAGGCTGTAAAATAGTTTGTTACGGACATACAAAAATTGACGAATATGATGGAAAGTATAGTTCCCACATTCCTAGAAAAGGCTTAAGGTTGATTCATATTGCAAGACGTTTCAGCATACTTTTTCCCCATACATCTAATTGTATTCCCTTGCCATTCGAAAAATATAATATCGATAAAATGACATTTTTTAGAATTTTATTTTCAATCCGTTTTTTTAGTTTAATCAAATAGAGGCTCCTGTATTTGACGATATCCAAGTCCTATTTCAGGATGGTATCCATAATTTGAAATCTAAGTCTAAGACAAGGACAACACATGAAATTGGACACAAATCTTCAGATTTCCATGCCCCAACAATTTGAAGCAGTTTGATCCATAGTGGTTCATTTAGTGTGCATCAGGATTCGATACACAATATATGTTTCATAGTACCTTAAATAGATCCAGCGACCCTCCGATCGCGAAGCCGAGAACGCCGCCAGGCCACTATGGCCCACAGTTTTAATTATTTATTTTAGTTCAATGAAAGAAGTAGAGTGAAACTATGAAAAGTTAATGAGAATTAATGTCAGGTTACTGAAAACAGGACGTCTAGGTTTTTTGTGGAAGTAATTGACAGAAATTTTGGACTTTATATCTACAATACCAAATCGCTTCAAATGTGTAAAAACGACATATTTTCATATGATTTCAAACAAAATGTTTCTTTCAAATACTACGACATCATCTAGTCAGGTTTATAACTCTTTTTGTATCACTTTCTACGTCAACTCATATATTTTGTGGAATACATACATGTATTATATGGAACATGCATTATAGTACCTCGTATATTTTGTGGTAATGCATGCTTACATTACTTGGAAAATATATATCTTTACATTACCTCGTATATTACATGTAAGTACAATGATAGCCATGAGTCTAGGGAATTTTTATCCAGACTAATAGACTTTTTGATTGAAACGTGTTTATGAATTTCTTTAGTTAAGACATCCTGGCAACGCACTTCATTTATATGGGCTAGTTTTCTGATTTGTTTACTTTGGATTCACAGATCTTAAGTGGTGAAGGTTCACTTCCGTTTTCTAGTAACCCACAAATTTAAGCAAACGCAAATCCAATAGGATTCCATATCAAACACCAAATTCGAATAAGTTCTTTCTTGCATACACAAGGCGACAAAAGGAGCGATATAGAATAATTATGGCAACCTTTCCACAAAATTAGGCTCTTATTTTAAATAAAAACTGAGAGCTACAACAATAGGAATATAAAATTTAAAATTTTCAATGTAACTTCGAGCCATAACATTAGAAAACGCCACTTTAAACATAAA
This sequence comes from Araneus ventricosus, assembly GCA_013235015.1. Lineage (NCBI taxonomy): Eukaryota > Metazoa > Arthropoda > Arachnida > Araneae > Araneidae > Araneus > Araneus ventricosus. The sequence continues at coordinate 21,585 of BGPR01019440.1, forward strand.
TTAATATCTTCAAACTGAGGGTTGCAATTTTGAACGTTCCCATTGCTTAACATTATCGCCGGAGGTTGATAAATAATTCGAAATTCCTACTTTAACGTAATTAAACAAAACAGAAAACTCGTCTTTAGACAAAACAGAAGTTCGTTATTCAAGAAATCTTGAAAACACTGCCATCAGATCATTGAATGACTTAACTCCTTCTGTCACTCAAAATGTCCTTTAGAAGGGGTTTTGTGTTGCCGCTGTGTCCAGGTGGTTAATTTTGGACTTCAAGATGAGAAGATCACGTGTTCCAGACCATGTGGCGTTGAAACTCTTCTGTATCTACGGCACTAGTGGACTTCAAATCGGTGAGTTGACTAAAGATTGTTTCATTCATCCTGATTTCATAGATTACGTTACACAAGAAACAATACAGGTAAGCATCCATTTTTAACCCTTTTGCGGACAGGTACGCATATAATGTGCGCCATAGTTTGCCATCTCGAGATTGAGGTGTACGAAATCCAGTTAACAAAGAGGATAGTGACTAAAATTCGGACACAAATGTGTATATTATCCATCCATTCAAACTTCTAATCTGATTACACTATGAAAACTTAAGTTTTATATAATTATATAAGCACAGAGTTGGAAAAAATGAGATGGCGTATAAAGTGCGATAACCTGATCCGATTGTTCTAAAAAGTTACCTGTCCGCAAAGGGTTAACAGTTACAATGAATCAGAAATGAATATTATAGATACATATCTTTCATATAGTAAAGCTCTTAAGCGTGAATATAAATTTTCTGATTTGGTTCAAAAACTGACCGCAAAGGTTTTCCTGGAATTATGTTTAATAAGAAAGGTTTCGGCTCTGAATATACACATTTATAGTTTATCATTAAATTCAACTTAAACTAAGTGTAAAAATTATTTCATTGCTTTTTCATCACTGAAAAATGGAATGAACACAGTTTGAAACAGTCGGCATCGAGAGCTATTTTGAAGACAAGGATTGTTGAGTGTGCTCTTGAAAGAGCAAGTTTCCATGTTGAATTATGTAAACGTTATATTTCTTCTGAAGCATGTTTTTAAAAATGGAATTTCATTTTGAATAGCAGTTAAACACTCTCTCCACTGAAACTTCCACTTAAATAACAATGTTAATTTTCATAAAAAAAATGAATCTCATGACTCAAATTCTTTTTAGATAAGCTTCTTTCAATAACATTACCTATTCGTTAATTTTCAACACAATTCCAATTTTTCTTATTGAAAATATTATGAAGAAAATCTCATAATAAATACATCTGCTGTTAGATGCCACGACATTTCGAGCCTGTATCTAGAATTTGCTAGAAATCGCATTTATGGAAAAAGTATGAGAATGTTCACATGAAATGTTTGGAAAAGAATTTTTTAAAAATATAAAAATTACACCATTATTATTCTGAAAATAACGTATGCATTCTGAGAAAAAATGAGCAAAATAGTTTTTTTTACTTTAGAAGAAAATGCTAAAAAAATCAAATATTTCAAAACCACATAGATATTTATTGCTCGTATTTTAGAGAATTGATTTTTAGCGAAATGAGAATTTATTAACTTTTGCAGCAAAATGACGATATCATTGGTTTTTTATGCCTTGCCGAACCATGACTCTCGTCATGCGACTCAAGTTATTTTTGATTGCGATAATGATTTATTTAAAATTTTCTCAATAACTGAATCTGGCGCTTGTATCATAGATGATTATCACACATTGTGAGCCAATAGAACTTTGTGGCACAAGTCGCAACCCAATTTTTTTGAAGTCGTATTTCAATCTTGTGAACATTTAGTGGAAACTCAATTTTATTCTCATTATTTTATCGTAGAGGAAGGGGGTTACAGAACAATTTTTTTAAATTCCTTGTATGCTTTGGTGAATTATCATAGACTCCTGAATATTTTATTCTGCTGTTAAAAGAAACATAATGTAAAGAAGATGCTCTGAGTCTAGTCATTTATCGTTGGTGCTATTCTAAGTGGCAAGAAATATGGATCATGATTACAAATAGCAAGCTTCATGTTATTAAACGGACTATTTCCCAATGGGTTACAAAACTTAACAAACGCTGTGCCATCATGTTATCTTGACTTCGTATTGGGCATACACGCTTATAACACAAATATTTGCTCATTTCAGAGTTTCCTCCAACATGTAGCCATTGTGGAGACATACTGACTGTCAAACACATTTTATTTGTCTCTGTAGCTTTCAATAGAAATCGGTTGAGATACTTTCGCTCATGTAGTTTTTATCTTGGCATTTTTATTCGGAGAAAATCCACATTTTAACCTCATCGTGTATTTGAAGGACATTGAAGATTTCCATCATATTTAGTTTCCTTGTCTTTGATCTCGCGTTTTTAGATTTCTTGTTTTATTGTCGTTGTGCTGTCAGTTCATTCATCTTACCGTTTTCACGAGGATTTTAACTAACGGTTTATTCAAGCACTTATTTTCTGTACAGATTCATGGTTTTCGGCGCAACTTAAGCCATTCGAGGTTCTTGCGACAAGGAAAGTCGAATTAAATCAAAACCTAGGTTAGGTTATATTAACGTCCCATCTTGAAGCAACACGAGGGCTATTTAGGGACGGACCTCGTAATTTCGAACCGCGGTCAGATGACGAGGACGACACCTGAGCTGGCACCCCCCTGTCAATAAGTCTTGTCAATGAACTGTAATACGCATTAGGATAATAGTTAAGATTCTGGTTATAGTAGGTATTGCAATGCTAACAAACAATTCCTCTGCGCTATTAATGGCATCAGTTTATTGCGGGAAAATACATCGGACCACCACGGCAGATTCCTTGTCATGAAAAGGTGACTTCTAAATGAGTGACAAATGCGGGTTCCCCATTGTGCTGGAACCAAAACGAAAAGGTTAGAATGATGCAGAAAGCTTTTCGCTATCCAAAAGTTATGCCAAACGGCTGAATATGATGTTATTGCTAAATGCAAAACGAAAAATTATTTCATTTTTCTCTCACTGTTCCTTTACAAACTTATTAGATCATCCCTTCTGCTTCGCTAATGTATTGTCCTATTCATTTAACTAAGTGTCGGAGCTCTTCGGATATTAAATGAATTACATTTTTTTTATTGAATGATGACGTGTATGAATAAAATAATTTTTGCTTATGTGTTTAAAATTGCCGTAATTCGATGCATGACTGGAGTTAAGCATCGGAGTTAAGTCTATTTATTGCATCGGGAGTTCCATTCCAAATGTTAAGCAAATATGTTCGCCACACCAGCTGGTCTCTGAAGGCAGCTAGAGAAGAGACGAATTAAAGAATTATTTGGAACATACTAAAAAACTGTAGATTCTTTTTAGAATTAATATGAAAGATCGGCGTTTATCTCCATTAACACTTCCTGTTTAATTTTTATACCCCTTTAAAATTAAGTAATAGCTTTTGAAAACATTATTTATTCATTTAAATTTCAAATTGAAGTATTTTTCCTTCTTTACAGATATTTCCAGCT